>CM021100.1:955524247-955596638 GCA_007115665.2 Sequoiadendron giganteum
CAGGCTGGGCAGAGAGATGACTATATGCAGGAGGCAGCGTATTGGAGGTACGCATATGAGCAGGCAGTGCCAGATCCGGCGCAGCATACAGCGCGGTATGTTAGGCAGACACCTCAGATCCCAGCACCATCACAATCGTTAGGTACACGGACCAGAGGGTACAGTGATTTTCAGTCGGCTCCCTCTCGGTTTGGGACTCCAGGGCGTGAGTCCCAGGGGACTCCGACACACAGGGGGCTAGTACCTAAGTCTCCTCAGAGGTCAGATGTGGGCAGCTTAAAACATGCAGAGGATAGATGATAGGATGTAGGTGTTTTTGACAGGTACCAGATGGTAGTGGACTGCACCTTATTTTGAGCATGATATGGAGGTGTATATGTGATGACCATATTTTGGATATGGACAGCATATTATTATTATGATGATATGTGATGGTTCCATTGATAGTATGTCACACATTTTGGTGATGGATGGTATGCATATGGTATTTTATGTGAGGTTCCTATGATAGTATGTATGTTATGCATATGTATATGATTTTTTATGGGATGTTGATGTTTTCCTTATGCATGTGTGATTGTGTTAAATGATTTATGAATGGTAATGCAATTGTGTTAACGAGGTGAGTAATGAATTGATGTGAATGCAAATGGATAAATGAATGGATGTATGAATGTTAATGAACTTAATGCAAATGGATGGATGAATGGATGTATGGATGTTAATGAACTTATGTTTAATGTAAATGGATAAATGAATGGATGTATGAATGTTAATGAATTTAATGAATTTAATGCAAATGGATAAATGAATGGAGGTAAATGGATGTATGGATGTTAATGTATGAATGTTAATGAACTTAATGAATTTAATGCAAAGGGATAAATGAATGGATGTAAATGGATAAATGGACCTAATGATCGTGGACATAAGTGTCAATGGGAAGATGGTAGGTGTAGGATGTAGGGGGTGTAGTACCTGTCAAAGACCGTAAGGATCCCGAGAAGAAAAGTTAGTAAAAGTGAATGAGAGTTTGCACAACCAAAACCATAAGTCATAGACGTAGGGGCAATCATAGGATGAAGAGGGAATATGCAACATGAGATGAAATGCAACATGAATGCAATTTTCCATCTTTTAGAGCACTGATTTTTGCTATAGCATAAGACATCGGACGTCAGGGTATGCAAACCAAGACGAATTAATGTCAAATGCAGAAAACAAACACGATAAACAAGAAGGATATCCCAATACCCCAAAGTCACGATGACGTTGGTCAGGCCAGGCATTGGAATAACCACAAGCACAAAGAGATGCCCCCACATAACACGGGGTCCGAAAAGAATCCCGGTGGGTACCATGTGGGGCATCCCAACAGACAAAAACAAAAGTCAAGAGATGTCCTTAAGGTAACTAGGCAAAACACACCACAATATGAAGGATCATGGCGATCTTGACTAGTGATTATAGGGAGCTCAAATGATAAACAAAATCAAAAAGTACCAAAAGATGGTAATCAATTACAAGTGTCCTTTACCATAAGATCCTAGGGATGGATGGGGTTGATGTGGTCTGTTAGGAAGGATGCATCCTGTTAAGACCGATGATGGATACTAAGCTAAAGTGACCTAGATCACGCAGGATAATTGCCATTGGATAGATTTCTTGATACGAGGAGACCTTGTTTGTGAAGAATCAGCGACGATAAGGACATACCTGACAATGAGAGGATGAGACACAACCCAAAGACCTAGGGGCTCGAGGGTTGATCAAAGATCAACCTTGCCTACGTGAAAGCGCAGAGCCCTCATAGTTCATGATAAAAGAGTGGAAAGGGGACTGATGGAAACCGATGGAAGACCAAGACAGACACAAGCCCCGGGGGCAGATCAAAAGATCAACCTTGCCTACGTGCAAGCGCAGGGGCAACGTAGTTCGGATATGACAAAAGATTGAAGATGGATAAGATCGGAAAGCGGACCATGAGGACAGGTGATGAAGGACAAAATGCCTCGGGGGCTGATCCAAAGACTAGCCTTGCCTACGTGCAAGCGCAGAGGCGTCGTAGTTCAAGTGGGGATGATGAGAAAAGCGGAAAGAGGGTGATGATGACAAAAGATGGGGGATTAAGACACGAAGAAGCCCCGGGGGCAGATCAAAAGATCAACCTTGCCTACGTGTAAGCGCAGGGGCAACGTAGTTCGAGAAGGGGACGCAGTGAGACCAAGAAGAGATGTCACAAGCTCAGATTAGGATAATAAGCTCAAGGTGTTGGATAGCGGATGATAGTCGTCCAATGCTCAACCAAAATATACCAAGCGACAAGGTGATGCAAGCAGATGGGAGGATATGGGGATTGAGGAATCGGTGGGCAAGCCATAGAGTAACCAGGACGCTCGATAGATAATGATTCAGCCCTATACGAGAGGCGCCTGTTGCTAGGTTTTCACCAATCGCACGTATCCAAGGTGCCATGCAGGGGTGGTTTTCACCATAGGACGAATTATTTCTCTTTACTATTTTGGATTTTTGGATTTTTTAATTTTTTTTGTATTTTTGACTTTTACCAGGAAGGATACCCCAGCTGATCTAAGTGTAGAACTCTTCAGATGCATGATGTTGATGGGTTCCTCCAAAGGCTCACCTTCAGGGGTGGAGAGCCTGTAGACACCAGAACCATATTTGGAGGTGATGACATAAGGGCCCAACCAGTTTGCTTCAAACTTACCTTTCTTCTCTCGATCTTGCTGATTCCGCTGATTTTCTTTTAGGACTAAATCACCAATCTCGAATTGGCGAGGGCGGACTTTCTTATTGTAGCTCCTTTTGAGTCGATGTTGATAAGCTTGTAGATGGGTATAAGCCTTGACTCTCTTTTCATCGAGCAATTCCAATTGTGCCAAGCGTGCCACCCGGGTGTCTTCATCAGTGATGAGATTCTTGAGGGAGATGCGGAGTGAAGGGATTTCAACTTCGATTGGCAAGATAGCCTCAGCGCCATAGACAAGAGAATATGGAGTGGCTCCAGTAGGGGTGCGGATGGATGTACGGTAGGCCCAAAGAGCAGGATGGATATGGAGGTGCCAATCGCGACCAGTGCTATTGACCATCTTCTTAATGATTTTGATCAATGTTTTATTTGTTGCTTCTGCCTGTCCATTACCTTGGGGGTAATAGGGAGTGGACCAACGATGTTGGATATGATATGTGTCACAAAGGGATTTCATGCACTTATTTTTGAAGGGTTTTTCCGTTGTCGGTGATGATGGCTGAGGGGATACCATACCTGCAGAGAATATGATAGAGGATGAACTTAGAGATCTGAACACCAGTGATTTGAGTGAGTGGAATGGCTTCCACCCACTTGGTGAAGTATTCAGTGGCTGTGATGATAAAGGTGTGACCATCTGAAGATGGAGGGTAGATCTTGCCAATCAAGTCGAAACCCCATTGTGAAAATGGCCAAGGTGTCGTGATGGGTTGGAGATCTTGCGCTAGAGCATGAATCAGATCTGTGTGTTGTTGGCACGGAAGACACTTTTTGACATATTCACAAGCATCATGTTCCATTGTGGGCCAGTAATATCCTGCTCTGAGAATCCGTTTGGCTAGGGCCATACCATTAGAATGGGCCCCACAAATACTGCTATGCACTTCTGTTAATGTTGTGTGAGCCTCAGTTTCATCTAGACAACCGAGGAGAGTTCCATCATACCCACATCGATAAAGTGTATCGCCAATAAGGGTATAACGAGCTGTGCGTTGGATAAATGATTTTCGTTGGTTTCGTGTGAGATCAGGCGGGAGGATGTTGTCATGAATGTAGGTGTAAATGTCATGGTACCATGGGGATTCAGGGCCTACAATAACACACACCATGTCATTTTTAGGGATATCGTATGCTAGGATTAGGAGTTGCTCAACTAGGAACTGACAATTTGTGCAATCTTTCGGCATGTCGAGGAGAGAACCAATGGTAGCCATAGCATCTGCTGCCTTATTCTGGAGTCTCGGGATCTATTCAAATTGGATGGTAGTGAAATATTTTTTGAAGTCATCCACCATGCATTTGTAAGCCAACAACTTTTCATCTTTTGTCAGAAACTCATCGTTGACCTGTTTTATGACTAACTAGGAGTCACCAAAAACTTGCAAGTGGGTGATGTGCCATTGAACTGCAATTCTGAGGCCGGTGAGAAGGGCCTCATATTCAGATATGTTGTTGGTGCAAGGAAAAGCCAGTCTGAATGATTTTGGTATGTAGTTGCCTTGGGGAGTGATAAGCAAGATTCCTGCCCCCGATCCATTATGGGTGTGTGATCCATCAAAGTACAATGTCCAGGTGGTGGTTTCTGAGACTGCAAATACTCCTTCATCTGGGAATTCAGTTTCTATGGGATAAGCGTCCACTAATGGGGCATCTGCCAACTGATCAGCTATTATTTGTCCTTTAATGGCTTTTCTATCCACATATTCTATATCAAACTCACTGAGGAGCATGATCCATTTAGCCATTCGACCAGTCAGGGCTGTCTTGGATAGCAGGTACTTGAGGGGGTCGACTTTGGATATTAATTTTATAGGATGGCTTAGCATATAGTGGCGTAGCTTTTGTGTGCTGAAAACTACAGCAAGACAGGCCTTTTCCATTGGTGAATAGTTGAGTTCATACCCGACCAGGGTGCGACTGATGTAATAGATTGCCCGTTCCTTTGAAGATTCATCATGTTGTGCCAATAATGCCCCCAATGCTACTGACGTGGCCGATATGTACAACAGGAGGGGTTTGCCAGGGATAGGTGGCATCAAGATCGGCGGGTGGGCCAAATATCCTTTGAGCATGTCGAAACCCAACTGACACTGTTGATTCCACTTGAAGCTGGTGTCTTTCTTGAGAAGGTGGGCGAAGGACTGACATTTATCTGCAAGTTGGGCTATAAAGCGGTGGATGGATTGTAGTTTCCCTTGGAGACTCCTTAATTGTTTCAAGTTTCTTGGAGGAGGCATATCCATGATAGCTTTCACCTTAGCTGGGTCAACCTCGATGCCTCTGCGGGACACTATGAAGCCCAAGAGTTTTCCTGATGTGACACCAAATACACACTTTTTTGGATTTAATCGAAGCTTGTATTGTTCTAAGCGTTCAAAGATCCGTTTCAAAATGGTAGGGTGTTCTTCCCTGGTTCCAGATTTTTCCAGTAGGTCATCGACATAGTCTTCCATGATGATGTGAATGAGGTCATGGAATGTAACTGTCATTGCCCGTTGATATGTTGCCCCTGCATTTTTGAGACCAAAGGGCATGACATTATAACAGAACGTACCCCAAGGTGTTGTAAAAGCGGTTTTATGTTGATCATCAGGGGCAATCCAGAACTGATTATAGCTAGAGAAGCCGTCCATGAGGGATAGCATCTCGTGTCCCACAGTGATGTCGACTAACATGTCGATGTTAGGCAAGGGGAAGTCGTCTTTTGGGCAAGCTTTGTTGAGATCCCAGAAATCTGTACAAATCCTAATGTCTCCATTGGGTTTAGCAACAGATACAATATTAGAGATCCAATTAGAGTAGTCAATAGGCCTGATAAAACCAGCATCCAGTAACTTTTCCAGTTCTTTCTTAACCAATAATGCCACTTGTGGGTCCATTTTTCGGAGCTTCTGCTTGATAGGTTTAGTTTCTGGATAGACATCCAGATGGTGGAAAACAAGATTAGGATCTAAGCCAGGCATATCAGAGTAAGCCCATGCAAAGTTGATAATCCCTTCACAGAGAATTCGGACAATGGTGGTGTACTCTGCTTCAGATAAAGATTTAGCCACATAGGTTATTCTTGGAATCTCTGTTGTCCCCAGGTTTACCTCTTGTGTTTCTTCAATGAGAATCGAAGATTGCTCGGATAGTCGTGTTCCTACAAGGGGAAGATGAATGTCCCCATCTTCGAGTGTCGTATCAAGGTTTTCACTGTTAGATACATCCTTTGTTTTTACTTTTTCATAGTCAAAAAGCGCCTCGGTGAGGTTTTCACTTGATGACCCATTCTTCTTTTGTTTCTTTTTGCTTTTGCGATTAGGTCATTCATCTTCCCCCAATCCCATTAGATGTACATAGGTATCTTCTGAGGGAAAAGTGCTAACTGGTGTGCTATCTTGTTGGTCATGATCAATAAGCTCAGGATGTTTAAGGGATAAAGTTATGGTACAAACGGATAAGCATTCAAATATGGCGCTGAGGTCAATGTGATTCAAATCGTCGTACATGTGTATGATGGATTCCTCCTCCGGTATGTCTTCAAGGGAACTGTTGTCAACACTATCATTGTTAGATGTGTTAGCGGATGTTGTAAGACCCTCCTGTTTGGTATCATAGCCCAGGCCCAAATTCCTTGGTTGGATGGTAGTTGCTTCGATGGGCAGACATCTTCCTTGCTCCTCTACACCAAGGCCTCCACCTTGGTAATGGAAATTTTCGATGAATTTGGAGGCATGTGGATAGGTTTCGTGAAAGTATTCAATAAGGGGCCGTGGTGGTTCAAGCTCTTCCCAATAAACCCATTGACTGATATCATCATCCATTAGATCCTGGAGGGATCCCAAATTATTGAATGTTGTGGACCCCATGTTCTTGGAAGTGAGGGTAAGCATCTTTTCTTCTACTTTTGGCAATGGTAGAGTCGGTTGACCATATCTGCGGGGAGAAGGTGGCATGGTTTCCACATTGAGTGCGGTGTGCATTTCGTATTCACCACATCCCTTATCTATGATCTGGACCTTGGTGACGGTGGAAGGAGGTGTGGATGATGGTGGAGATGATGTGTTCAAAGTATTGGTGGATGGGATAGGATCGGATGTTAGTGGTTCCCCCATTTCAACCCCCGGGCAGTAATGTGAATGTGGAAAAGAGGCCTCCAAGGCGCGACAATATTCAAAGGGTTGAGCGTCGGCTTGTATGGTGACTTCTATTCCTTGAAATGGGAATTTTAGGCATTGGTGATAAGTGGATGGTACGGCTTGCATAGAGTGAATCCATGGACGGCCAAGAAGGATGTTGTATGGGAGTTCAAGGTCCAGATAATGGCACATAGTGTATTGCACAATGGGGCCCACTTGTATAGGGAGGCAAATAATGCCTTCAAAATCTCGCTCTGCATTATCATAAGCTTTGATGGTGATCACTTGATTTCTTAGATCAGCTTGGGTGTATCTGACCTGTTGTATAAACTTTAACGTACATAGATTTAGGGCTGAACCATTATCTACTAATACCCTTTTTACTTTTTGACAGTTGACACCAACCTCGAGATGGAGGGGCCGGTTGTGGTTTGAATCGAGATGCGGCATGTCCTTTTGGCTAAAGGCTAGCTGATAGGTCGATGAAAGATTGCCTACAAATGCTTGAAATTGGGTAGGGTCAATATTATCAAGTACTTGTGTGTTTTGCAAAGCCTTATTTAGGATATCTTGATGTATGGGAGATGACTTGAGCAAATCCAAAATGGATATTTGGGTTGTAGTTTTACCTAGATGGTCTAGGATATTATATTGGGAATTGGTGGATGGTTGTTGGGTGGATGGAGATGCTGCTAGGATTGTGATGCGGTTTCGCCGAGTAGTAACAGCACATTGTGGATCTTTTCCCTTAACATGTATCATGGATACACGGGGTTCCACTTGTTCTATATATGAAACCACACCTTGATAATTGTATGGTACATTTTTGTAGTTGATATTATTGGTACTGTTCTCTGGCTGGTGGTTATTGCTAGGTCCAGGATTTGAGTTGGACGTACTAGGACCCTGATTATGATTAGGAAAGGCATTTTGGTATATTTGTAATTGAGCATTGGATGAAGATGCTGCGTTAGCATCTACATGTATTTCGCCTCGGTCAATGAGACCTTGGATGTAGGTTTTTAAGCCTTGACATTTATCCAAGGTATGTCCCTTAATTTTGTGGAATTCACAGTATTCATTGTCTTTAAACCAAGTAGACTTGGGCTTAGACGTATCGAGGGGTTTGGTGACAGGGTATGTTATGGGGTACTTGGCTTGAAGAAGCTTATTAAACACTGTGCTAAGGGGTTCCCCCAACTGAGTGAATTGTCGTTTATTCCCACCTTGGTTATTTTGATTAGCTTATTGTCGTGGTGCTCCTTGGGGAACGGATATCACGTTTTGAACAGACGGTTGTTGCTGGGAAGGATATCTTTGTGTGGTGTTGGCCACTTCGATGTGTTTAGTGTTAGTGACACCATCATTGACGGCATTTTTGTTTCTATTCCAAAAATGAGGTTTATCCCCGAAGGACTTCTCTCTATCGGAATTGAAATGTTTGACTTGTCCTCTTGTGACAAGAGCTCGTTCTAAGATGGGGCCTTTCTCCACAAGTCCCGTAAAAGTAGTGATGCAATGGAGTTGGAAATTGTGCGCCATATCCGGGTGAGAGTTTACGATAAACAACGTTACCATGTCTTTTTCTATTGGTGGGGATTTCATCCTGCTAGCCGAGGCACGCCATCTTTGCAAGTAGCTTGCAAAGGTCTCTCCCTCACGTTGTTTTTCTTTGAGGAGATCAAGTGTGTCAATATATTTCTCTAAGTTAAAAGAGAAGTGTGTGACAAACTGTTCAGATAGATGTGCGAAGGTCTTAATAGATCCCTTTTCCAGACCCATAAACCAGTTGAGGGCGACCCCTTTCAGACTTTTAGGGAAAAGTCGGATGAGGTAATTGTCATTGTGCATGACTTCTTGGCAATGAGCGTAAAACTCTTGAAGGTGAGCTCTAGGATCCTTGGTTCCTTTGTATTTGTCAAATTTGGGTATCTCGAAATGTTTAGGAAAAGGAATCAAGGAAATGGAGGGATCAAATGGATAAGGGCATATGTCCTCAAACTTGAAGGATTGTTTTCCCGTTCCAGCTTGTAAGTCCTTTAATGCAGCTTTTACTTCTTCCAAGTCTTTGTTGATGGGAGTCAAAGTGGATTGAGTGTATGGATAATGTTGTGGGTATGATGGGGATGGCCCTCCCATTGTTGGATCATAAATGGGCTAATTCGGGTATGAATGTATTGGTTGATTGTAAGAAGGTTGATGGTGGGATGATTGGTTGTGTTGAGTGGGAGCCACTTGTTGTTGATAGTAAGACACAAGAGAGGGGGCATGTTGCCGCATAGTATTTTGATAATGCGTGGTGGTAGGGCCTCTTTGTTGGTGTGATGATGTTTGTTGATAATAGGGAGGGTAAGGTGCCCCATGTTGGTGAGCTGGTTGTTGTTGAAAATAGGGTGGGTAGGATTGGTTTTGTTGTGCAATGGTGGTTTGTTGATGGGGATTGTGTTGAGGTTGTGTAGGGTTGGCGTAAGGTGGCGCTTGGGTACGTGTTTGGTTTTGCACATTCTGAGGAGGGTTTATATGGGATGGAATAGTGTATGTGCTAGAGGGATGATAAAGGTATTTGGTGAGCGGGTTATGGTGTGTTTGCGTAGGGATGGGCACATGTTGTTGTGGAGGTTGTTGTTGTTGTTGATGAGGTGGATGAGGTAAGACTTGTTGCTGTTGAGGCAGGTGAGATGGGATGTATTGTTGTTGTTGTGATGGGTTAGGTGGGATGTGTTGTTGTTGTTGAGATGTATGTTGCACCACTTGATGTGGTGGTTGTGTGAGAACGGAAGGATGTTGCGGATGTTGTTGATGTAAGTGTTGAGGTGAAGCTATTGTAGTAGCAACATATTGTGGTGGTGCTGGTGGACTGGTGTGGGTTATTTGGAGGTTGTTGAAATGCAGGTGGTAGTGTGTTGGTAAGTGGAGGTGTGCCCCCAATATTAGAATATGGGGGAGGAAGCGGTAGAGCAGACGGGATGTATGACGGCATGCCATAGATGTGGGGGTCATTAGGATCAGGTGGTGGAATGGTAGATGTTGTGGTTGGAGGGCGAGGATATTCTTGGACTTGATGGATGATAGCATTTCCAAGTTCGAGGTGGTACCAATTTTCAGTGGGTGCACCCTCAGGAACATAGGAGCTTTCTGGAACATTTTGTGAGGTTTGCGGGTTGACAAATGGGGGAAGGCCATATTGTGATGTATCGAAACCGGATGGTGGCTTGACTCCCTTCATGAGTAGGGTGGAAAGGATCTTATCCCCACGTTCATTTAGGAGGCGATCCGTCATTTGGACATTGGCAGGATTATTGAGATATTCATCCACAGTGACTTCAGGTTGATTGACCATGTTTTCCTCACTAGGCGGTGTGGTATTCTGGATGTCAGTGTTTGATTGGGATGAAATGTCATTATGGGGATCATGTGGAATGTTATTAGGATCTTGAGGGGCATTTGGTTGGGAACCTTGTGTTTGTTGGTCTGCCATTTGCTTTTTTGTTTGTGAGCGGGTTTGAACGGGCATGAACATGCAAAATGACTAAGTAGTTTCAAGATTCAACTTCTAGATGATGACTTAGACAATGATGATGATTGATGTTGGATTGATGATGTATCACTATTGATGCTTGGATAATGATGTATCAACTTGATGAGATTGGATGATGATTGGATTTGATTTGGGTCAAGTGATGACGTATCACTTGACGATTGGATTTGATTTGGGTCAAGTGATGATGTATCACTTGATGATTGGATTTGATTTGGGTCAAGTGATGATGTATCACTTGATGATTGGATGATGATTGGATTTGGTGATTGGATTGGATTGGCCCAAGTGATGATGTATCACTTGATAGTTGGATGATGATTGGATTTGGTGATTGGGTGGTGATTGGATTAAATGATGATTCGGATTGATGATTGGATGATGAAAGAGATCCTAAAACCTTATTTGGAGATCACCCTAGGTGACTTGTAATGTTGGTTGATTGGATTAAATCAATGATTATGACGCCTAATCCACCTTGAGATGGAAGGGGATTGATTTGGGCTAATGATGTTGACTTACAACACAAATCCGTTTCAAGATAGGAGCGGATTGATTATGTAGGATAACGATCAATTTAACGCCTTGGTCAATTTGGAAGAATAACTCCTAAAACAAGGTTTTAATGACGGACACAAAGGGGAGATATGTTGTTGAAGATGTTTAGGTCTTGTGATTAGGCGGATGTTCCAAATGGTGGAATGGTCAATGCGAATGTGGTAAATGGACGTTTTTGGAGGGGTTAAATGGAGGTTTGGAATGATCAAATGGGTGTTTGAATTGGTCAAATGGAGGTTTCGGGGATTCAAATGTAGATTCAAAATGATCAAACGGGTGAAACTCTCTGTTCAGGGGGCGTATTCGCACTTCTGCAGAAAATGGCTGAAACAAAGGGCAAGGTCGCCCCTCTGCGGAAAATGGCTGAGACAGAGGGCAAGGTCGCCCCTATGCGAAAAATGGCTGAAACAGAGGGCAAGGTCGCCCCTCTATGGAAAATGGCTGAAACAGAGGGCAAGGTCGCCCCTCTGCAGAAAATGGCTGAAAACAAAGGGCAAGGTCACCCCT
The DNA here is from genome assembly GCA_007115665.2 of Sequoiadendron giganteum. Lineage (NCBI taxonomy): Eukaryota > Viridiplantae > Streptophyta > Pinopsida > Cupressales > Cupressaceae > Sequoiadendron > Sequoiadendron giganteum. The sequence goes on from CM021100.1 coordinate 955,535,742, forward strand.
CTACAGAAAATGGCTGAAAATAGAGGGCAAGGTCACCCCTCTGCAGAAAATGGCTGAAAACAAAGGGCAAGATCGCCCCTCTGTAGTGAAAACTTGAACTTGGTTTGTATAAGGGATTTTGGCAAGGACTTACTATGGTTTAATGACAACTTGACTTACCAAAATTTACGGGTTCTTCACAAAAAGACACTTTGGACAAGCACAATCCTATGATTAACTTTTTAACGGGTATAGCCGACAAAGGTCTTACTCTAGGATGAACAAGGTTTCTAGGGAGTCCTCGATATACGCTCGGTACGTGAGGCACAACCGTGAACACCAGTCCGTCACAAGCGTGAGTCGGAAGCCCCAGCACGATACTGAAAGGCTCGGACCAACTCTTCACGTCTAGCTAGGTATCACCCTAGCTTCGACGTTCTGCCAATTACGACGTAACTGGATTGAGGTACAGCTTTGGCTCTCCCCCCTTTATATACCCCACCGGTACGCATGGTTGGGATCGTCCCTTGGGGGGATGAAATCCCCAAGCAGGTCCCACTAAGAAGATGACACTAATTATTTCCAACTGCCTCCTTCGGATCTGCACAACGTGCAAAGGAGGAAGGTGAAAACAAACTAATGCCCCCTTAGGGTAAAATAAGTAAAACAGACACAACAAACAACAAATATTACTTTCCCCTACTTGTACTAAGTACCTAGATAAAGTAGCAAGGAAAGACTTTTAAAAATCAGAATAAAAAGGAAGGTCCTGCAAGAAATGTTAGTTGTTTATCTTCTCCCTTTTTTGTGATGTGCAGCAAATCTGACTTCCCGAATGTACTGTTAAGGGCATATTTGCCCCTCTGCAGAAAATAGTCAGAAAGTAACCTAAAAGGGGAGGGTCGCCCCTCTGCAGAAAATAGTCAAAAGTAGCCTAAAAGGGCAGGGTCGCCCCTCTGCAGAAAATAGTCAAAAAACAGCCTAAAAGGGCAAGGTCGCCCCTTTGCAGAAAACAGTCAGAAATAGCCTAAAAGGGCAGGGTCGCCCCTCTGCAGAAAATAGTCAGAAATAGCCTAAAAGGGCAAGGTCGCCCCTCTGTAGAAAACAGTCAGAAATAGCCTAAAAGGGCAGGGTCGCCCCTCTGCAGAAAACAGTCAGAAATAGCCTAAAAGGGCAGGGTCGCCCCTCTGCAGAAAACAGTCAGAAATAGCCTAAAAGGGAAGGGTCGTCCCTCTGCAGAAAATAGTTAGAAACAGAGGGAAAGGTCGCCCCTCTGCGGCGTTCGGGAGGGAAAGTTCGCCCCTCTGCGACCTGAATCTTCAACAAGCAAACAACAAAAAACGTGAAAGAGAGAGACCCCTTTGTGGGTCCCACCAGGCATGCCAGAAATGTGATCCTAATAAAATGCTGCTTCCTAAATGTGAGATATGAAATAAGAAACTAATAGTGCAATAAAGAGAAACAACAAGATAATAGGGCACCTCAATGATTAGCCTAAGAAAATGAACAATATGAAAGCAAGATGAACAAGTAAATTGTTGTTATACCTTCATGTTGTTGCTTCTTGGTTGGCCCTTGATGTTGAAGTCTTGTGTGCTCCTTGGATGGCAATGAAAATGAAGTGGATGCAAGATGAATTGATGCAATATGGATGCTAAAATAGATGAGAGATTGAATGGCAATTTTGCAAGAGTTTATTTGCAAAAGACTTGATCCCCCAAAATGAAGGAATTGAAGGGGTATTTATAGGCCAAATTGAATTCTCTAGAGAATTCAACGGTTGGGATTGATCCAACAAAGATCAAGATGAAGGGCTATGGTGAGTTGAGGACTCACAAGCCCTCACATCTTGACATGTGGAGGGTGAGATGTCCTAAGGTGGAGTGATGTGGAAATGAGGTGGAAGAGAAGGACAAGAGGTGGAAGGGAAGTACATGAGGTGGATGAAGGACAAGTACCTTTGAGGTACCTTGGGGGATGAGAAGATTTCCTCAAAAAGGAACTTCTTGTCCCCAAATGAGGATGAAAGAGACTTTTGAGGAATTTTAGAATTCCTCAAAAATCTCCATGGGAAAAAGGGAAATGTGTGGGAAGAATAAATGTAAATTAAAAATTTACATTTAATGGAAGATTCATTGGATAAAAGGAGATCTCCAAAAAGCTGGAGATTTGTCACATGTGGGAGATGTGACAAGTCCAAGGTTCTAGAAACCCTTGGCACATGTGAAGTGACAAGGCAAGGCTTCTAGAATCTTGCATGGGGATGGGAAAGACCTTGGAAAGATAAAAGTGAATTAAAAATTCACATGGGGAAGAGAGGAACCTTGGTTGAATAAATGTGAATTAAAAATTCACATGGGGAAGGGAGTCCATACCAAAAATGGTAAGTGGGAAGGTTGACCAGAAAAGGTAAGCCAAATGTGGCTAATGATTCTGATTAAGGTTGTGCAAACACATGATTAAGGTAATTAATGAGAGATTAGAGGCAAGTGGGAGATTATGGAAGATGTGACACTTAATCTTGATTAAGTGGTGCACATCCTAATCACAGATTAATTACTTTAATCCGGATTACGAGAGGGTTATGGAGAATGTGACAAGGAGAGAGGAAAAGGGGAATTAAAAATTGATTTTAATTCAAATGGGTTAAATGACTAAATTAAATAATTTGTCATGTTTATTTAATTTAGAGAAGACAAGGGGGTAAGGTAAAGTATTTAATTTATTTAATTAGATACTTCAGGAACCTTAGGCAAAAAATTAAATAATGATTAAATAAATTATTTAATCACTATTAATGAAATAGATGAATAAAGTAGACGATTTTGATCATATGAGAGTGATCAAATTTGGATGTCTACAGTAGTCTTCCATTTGAAAGCTTGTAGCACATTTGACTACCATGAAAGCTCGAAAAACTGGTAGAAGATACCTAAAAGGTATCAAAACCCTAACGTCTCAACTCAGTCTTTATTAAATTCAATCATAAAAAAATAACCTACTCATGCATGTGAATTTGACTCATTCAAGGCATTAGAGACTAACCTATTACAAATTTTAAAAGAAAAGGTTGTTTTGACCCTAAAGGATTGAACATAGACTAACAATTGTAATTGTTTGGATCTACCAATTCATCCCCCCTCTCAGTTGATTGTGTGCCCTTCACCCTTGGCCTTTCCATTATTATCATAACTTTGAATAAAAATATCAAAAACTACTCCAAATGCCTAACAATGATATTGCCTCACATTCATCATCTTATATTGATCCATCCACTTTAGCCTCATCATCCACCTCACATAAATCCTTTCCAAATATCAAGGTCCAAATATGAGACAAGGGTTGTAGAGACTATGGTCTTAAAGGGTATTTTTATATAGGACAACTACCATCTTCTCCTAATACATATGGAAAACCATAACACATAGAAAAAATCCTCTTCTATCATTAAATTTGAACCCATGTTTTTCTCAAAGTGGGGAGAGCTAAACAAAGACGTTATAGAGGAAGACATCTCCAAATTATTGTACCAATATGAGAAAGAGAAAGAAACCCTACCAATATATCAATGTGGTAAGGGTTTCCAAGTCATTAAGAACATGGGGGATTCACATGACATGGTAGCCTTGGTCTACATCAACAAGGAATAAGATAACCCATTTTTCTAGAGAAATGACAAAAATATCATGGGCTTGGGTATGGTTCAATATACATTACTCCTAACATCGAGAGTACCCCTAAAATCATATTGCGTAGGGTTGAAAGGTAGGGGCAGCGTATGCCTCAGAGAAATCGATGCAACCTAGGTCATCTCTAACATACCTTAGGGTATGACATTCAACAAAACAACTACTATGGTTCAACCGACTCGATCCCTTAAGCGTGCAAAGTGCAAAAGGGAAACAATATTTGATAGGGTATTACTCATACACCGTGGTGATTAAGAAATCTCTATCTGAACCTATGAGATCACATTGGACCCCTGTGGTGGCGAATTTTCACTCGAGGAAAGAGTTGTCAAATGCAAGTAGTTGAAAGTTGCAAAGTGGTGCAACTTTCATTCTGCAACTCGTGTGACCAAACAAACTATTCCAACACATCCGATTAGGTACGTTTACACTAGGCATGGTCCTCTTTCACACCTAAACATGCGGAATCGCTCTGAGCTACATTCAATCGGATCGATCCCTTAAGGGTCCAAAGTGCAAAATGGCTAAAAAATTCAGCATGATATTACTTAGACACCGTGACACTTAGAAACTTCTCATCTAATCCTACAAGATCATGTTGGTCCCATCTACAATAACCTCTCTCGGTTTTCGCTATCTCGAAGGCATTTTCCTGTGCTGGCGAATTTTCACTCGAGGAAAAAGTTGTCAAATGCAAGTAGTTGAAAGTTGCAAAGTGGTGCAACTTTCGTTCTGCAGCTCGTGTGACCAAACAGACTGTTCCAAGACATCTAGGTGGGTACGTTTACGCTAGGCACGGTCCTCTTTTGCACCCAAACACGCATAATCACTCTAAGCTACGTTCAACCAGATCGATCCCTTAAGGGTCCAAAGTGCAAAATGGCTGCGAAATTCAGCATGCTATTACTCGGATACCGTGATGGTTATAAACTTTTCATCTGATCCTACAAGATCATGTTGGGCCCATCTACAATAACCTCTCTCTATTTTTTCTATCTCGGAGGTATTTTCCTGTGCTGGCGAATTTTCACTCGGGGAAAGAGTTGTCAAATGCAAGTAGTTGAAAGTTGCAAAGTGGTGCAAATTTTGTTCTGCAGCTCGTGACCAAATAGACTGTTCCAACGCATCTGGGTGGGTACTTTTACGCTAGACACGATCCTCTTTTGCACCCAAACACGCAGAATCGCTCTGAGCTACGTTCAACCAGATCGATCCCTTAAGGGTCCAAAGTGCAAAATAGTTGCGAACTTCAACATGCTATTACTCGGACACCATGATGCTTAGAAACTTCTCATCTAATCCTATGGGATCATGGTAGGCCCCTCTACAATAACCTTGCTCGGTTTTTTCTATCTTAGAGGCTTTTTCCTATGGTGGCAAATTTTCACTCTAGGAAAAAGTTGTCAAATGCAAGTAATTGAAAGTTGCAAAGTGGTGCAACTTTCATTCTGCAGCTCACGTGACCAAAAAAACTATTCCAACGCATCTGGGTGGGTACTTTTATGGTAGGAATGGTCCTCTTTTGCACCTAAACACGCGGAATCACTCTGAGCTACGTTCAACCGGATCGATCCCTTAAGGGTCCAAAGTGCAAAATGGCTGCAAAATTCAGCATGCTATTACTCAGACACTGTGACACTTAGAAACTTATCATCTGATCCTACAAGATCATGTTGGGCCCATCTACAATAACCTCTCTTGTTTTTCGCTATCTCGAAGGCATTTTCCTGTGCTAGCGAATTTTCACTCGGGGAAAAAGTTGTCAAATGCAAGTAGTTGAAAGTTGCAAAGTGGTGCAACTTTCGTTCTGTAGCTCATGTGACCAAACAGACTATTCCAACGCATCTGAATAGGTATGTTTACGTTAGGCATGATCTTCTTTTGCACCTAAATACGCGGAATCGCTCTGAGCTACGTTCAACCGAATCGATCCCTTAAGGGTCCAAAGTGCAAAATGGTTGTGAACTTCAACATGCTATTACTCAGACATCGTGATGCTTAGAAAATTCTCGTCTGATCCTCTGGGATCACATTGGGCACCCCTACAATAACCTTGCTCATTTTTCGCTATCTCGGAGGCTTTTTCCTATGGTGGCGAATTTTCACTCGAGGAAAAAGTTGTCAAATGCAAGTAGTTGAGGCATATTTTCAAACAATTCACTGCCTTGTCTATGGCTTGTCATGGCATTCCATCACCATGAGACCACTTTCCTTCGAGGCATTTTTTCAAAAAATTCAATGGCTTGTCTATGCTCTTGCTTACTATTATGCTTTCATAGATTTTTTCCAAGCATCCATAGCTTGTTCGAAAGCATCTGTTTTAGGCTTTTAGCCATAGCAAGAAGGAAATGAACTATTTGATAAAATGCTTTGGTAGACATATATGAAAAATGTCATAGCATAGACAAGGGAATGAACTATTTGAAAAAATGCCTCAAAGAAATGTGGTCTCATGGAATGCCATGACAAGCTAAAGCAATTGGCAGCTGCTCCTAGTTATTAGTTATGCAATGTGAAGTAATTACATAACTGCTTAGGTTGACTTTGTAAAAAGCTATATTTTAATTGAAATTTTTTCATCTATCAGCATCCAGTTATTCGTTATGCAATGTGAAGTGATGCTTTGAGTTTGAAAGATGTGCAATGCATGAATATAAACTACAAAAATCTATTTTCTAAATTTCATTAGTTAAACTCTTTATTTTATTTTCTCTTTATATCTCTATGCTATGGAAATGCCTTTTGATTTCAAAAAAGATAGTATTTATCTCTTGTTATACAATTTTTAACGTTTTTTTATCTCTTGTTATAAAAAGGAGCAGATATACAATGTTAAAGAAGAGTGAAAGCACAACTAAATTTATCATTTCAAAGCAATTTTTTTGATGCATTTTTTCAAACAATTCACTGCCTTCTCTATGCTATTGCTTACTATTATGCTTTTGATATATTTTTCGAAGCATCCATAGCTTGCTCAAAATCACTTGTTTTAGGCTTTTAGCCACCTCAACAAGGCAGTGAACTATTTGAGAAGATGCTTTGGTAGACATGTATGAAAAATGTGGTAACATAGACAAGGCAAGGAACTATTTGAAAAAATATCTCAAAGAAATTTGGTCTCATAGAATGCCATGATAAGAAAATGCAATTGGCAGCTGCTCCTAGTTATTAGTTATGCAATGTGAAGAAATTGCATAATTGCTTAGGTTGACTTTGTTCAAACTATATTGTAATTAAATTTTTGGCATCTATCAACATCTACTTATTAGTTATGCAAAGTGAAGTAATGCTTTGACTTTGAAAGATGTGCAATGCAATGTAATCAACGACATGAATATAAACTACAAAAATCCATTTTTTACAATTCATTAGTTAAAATATTTATTGTATTTTCTCTCTATATTTCTATATGCTATGTAAATACCTTGCAATTGTATTTAAAAGGCTTAATAGGTCAGTTCGGTGGTATTTGCAAAATCAAGTTGTGAATGAGTGGTAATTAAGAGCAAAATTGGCAAATTGTCATCTTAGAAGTCTAACAAAGGGCGGTTATTGTGGTTGATCAGCTCAAGGGGTAGTTGGAAGGTGGTATCAAGATATATTTCTGTAATACCCCGAGTTGAGGGTTGATTTTTTTCAGTTTCTAATAAGAAAATATACTTGAAAATGTTGATCACTAGTTTTCTTTGTTTTCCTGAATTTTCTTTGCCTTGCATAGGCCCATACAAGTCTATCATGACTTGAGGCTTTGGATACTTGATTGCATATGTGTTTAATCTCTTTGCATCTATTCTGAAGGTTTAAATCCACCGTTGGTGTATGTGGGATCAACAAACTTGGTTACTGCTCTGTTTTTTGTGTTAGGGATTTTGAGGGCAACACCATGACACATTAGCCAATCCACCTATTGTTATGACCCTATTGCTCAGAGGATTGGCCTGTACCATGATTATTTTTGTGTATGAATACTTTCGAGGCCCAAAGAATGAATAAACTCAGTGGGGTGTGAAGTTCTAGTGTTGTTCGAGGGTGTTTCCACCATGAAAGTAAGGAACTCAAGTACTGAATATGAGAAATATTGAAAGGAATGGGATTTTGAGTGTCTTTTAAGTTAGGGAAAAGGTATTGTGGGGTGGTTGGACCTTTGGAAAGATTGGGGGAGGTCTGGAGTTATGAGTTTCTTTAAAACCCTTGTTTTTGTGAAGGTTTAGGACGGTTTGTGAGTAGAGGAATAGAACAAGTTCTTGGGGCTCTTAAAATGGGAGAATCCTGAGTTTGGTGAGCATCCCTCAGACTTTTTCAAGTTTCCTTGGTTTGGAGGTGAGTTTGTGAGGGGTTCCTTTGGAAATTAGGCCTAATTGTGAAGCCTAGAGCGAGGGAGGTGTATTGAAAGTTCATGTTGGTCCAAAAGAGTTACTATTGGTTTTGGCATATGTTGTGTAATCATAAAAATGGTATCTTAATCCACCTTGAAATGGTCAGGTGTTTTGGAAAGGTTGGGATAAATTAGGCTTGGACCAGGTTTTGAGTTTGGTACAGGAGCACCTACACCACATCATCAATTTTTTTTATTTGAAGACATCAATAGGGAAATGTTAGTGTATTTAGGTTTATTTTGTCTAATAATCTTTGAGAGATCAAGCATAATGCAAATAAAGGGTTTTTTGTGTCTTAGAAGTCAATTAGAAATCATATAAGTTGTAAAATGCTGACAAAGCAACTTTAACACAAACAAATGTAATTAAGGGACCAACTAATCCCAAGGTTGGTTATGGGTGTTGGGGAGAATATGGTTTTTTGAAATTTATTTAAAAATCCTTACCAAGGCTTGAATGAGAGAGTGGAAGAATTTTTGTAACAATTTTACACAATAAACACCACAGTTTTGAGCAATTTTCTAGAAAAATATTGTTTTCTTGATCTTTTTGAGTGTTGTACGAGCGCATACAGGTTCTTAATGTTCTAATAATTTCAGAGGATGTGTCTATATGTTTTCTAATTCATTTATTTTTTATTTGGTGTCTTAACTCTTTGTTTGTAGAGAGAACCAACACAAACAGTGACTGTCCCAGTGTTGCTGAATCAAGGGTTTGAGGGGAAACTTGTGATGTAACAATCAATCCACCCATTTTTTGCTACTGTATCTCAGTGGATTAATTGAAAACATGTTATAATAAGTTTTTCAACTCATTTTGGAATAAGGATTCATAATTATGTGGTGTTTTTGTGACTTTTCTAAGACTGAACAAGGGTTTTCCAACATGGAAGTGAGGAATCAAAGAGAGGTTTTTAAGAATTAATGCCTATAAGGGTTTTGTGAGGGTCTAATGAGTTTTTGCAGAAGTATTTTGAGGTTTTTGGGGCTTTGGAAGTGTTGAGAGAGGTCTGGATTTGTATGTTTCTTTAAAACCCTTGATTTTGTGAAGGTTTAGGAGGGTTTCTTGGGTTTTGTGAGTTAGAAGCTCTGTAGACACAAACTAATGAAAAAATTTGAGGTTTGGCACCATGAACTAAGACTTTCCAAGGAGTTTTGATAGATACCTAAAGTTGGAAGGGTGGTCCCTTTGGAAAAAAAGGGCTAATTGTGAAGCCAAAATTGAAGTAGGTGTGTTGAAAGTCTATGTCGGTCCAAAAGAGAGACCATTGATTCTTTGGTATATTGTGTAGCCCTGAAAAGGGTATCTCAATCCATCTTGTAATTTTCTAGTGTTTTGGAAAGGTTAGGAGAAATCTGGCTAAAACTGAGTTTTGAGTACTACAAGAATAACCAGTCACAAATGTGAGTTTTGGAAACCTTGATGAATCTGACTTAGGGATTGATCTCAATTGATTCAATTGTCATTGTATTAATTTTTATGGTCTTTGTAGGGCCTTGGTGGAATCTTGTTGTTCATTTTCAAGGTTGAGGAGTTGAGACCCTTGAGGGTGGGTTGATGCCTATTAGGCTGAATCATTATGAAGAAGAGTTCTTGATTGAGAATTGACATTTCCATTGTTGTGAGTCTTCTCCACCTTGGCTCTACATCAGAGTGCTACAAGGGTGGATTGTTGGGTAAGGTGTTGAATGAAGAGTTTAGTTTGATGGGGCTTTGAGGTTGTGTAGATTGCTCAAAATAGGTTGTATTAATCTTGTTAGGAGCCCGTTGAAGGTAGGTTGTTAGACTGATTGGGTTTGAGCCTCCTTGCCTCTGCATCAGTGAGGCACAAGTAATTGAATCATTCCAAAGGATACAAACCACCACGAATGGAGCTTATTATACAATACGCTTTAGACGGGGCTTATTGAGCATTCGACAGTAATTAATTAAGCATTAGATGTAAAAAAAATACATGCCTACAACATTCAAGCATACAACTTACACGATACGCATGATAACATCATTCAAGAATGGCAATAGAAAAATAAGAGTTTCTTTAATCAAAAATCCGAAAGGCTATACAATGATATATATTGATAAAAGTATATAAATATATCCAAAAAAACCATATAGGCTTATTACAAAGGAGCCATTTGGACATAAAATATCATGTATATATATCAATAGTACAAAAAATATGTTCCTAAATGCCACATAGGCATACAACAAACAACACTAACACATAGTCATTTCCCTCTAGGGGAAGGAAATAGATCCCGTGTTGCCTTTGAAATTCGGTTGGATGGAGTGACTGTTGCTTGTCTTATCTTTCGAACATGCCCACTACTCCTCCTCTCTTCACTCTGGACCTTCAACTAACACAATTAAAAGTAAAGATGTTAAAACATAGAAATTAAATTATGGAATGGCATATAACAAAATATAATCACTTACCACATACATATAGACATCATGCACATTTAAAGCATCACCATGTCCACAATCTAGAGTGACAACAACCTATAGCAACCATGAAGATAGAAATTAAACTACATAAAATTATCGTGAATTTTTTTATAATAGACCATAAAAGAGAAAATATAATGTCAAATCGACTAATCTATTCCATACCTCTCTCAATGGATCAGAACTGGCTATTGCTGCAGCAACTCCATGGTCCATCGTGCCACCAACATCACTAGGGCTATCTCTTGTCAACAACTACAAATGAAACAATATCTCAGGTATCATGTTGATATAGGAGAAAATAATGTGACACAATCAAGGAATACTTGAATGCAATGTTTGTGTTTCTCATCAATTTTTTAGATTTGTATATATGCAAAATTATGAAAACTAGCTAACATAGATTTACAACCCTATTAATGAATAAAGGCTACCTGAGTGTATGATGTTTAAGGATATGAATCACAAGGTGTGGAGGAAGAAGGTGCACCGGGAAACTGTTTGAAATCCGAAGCATGTTATGAGACAAACATTCAAATATAACATTCAACTGTTCAAATGCAATAATAATATCTTTAATACTAGTTGCATACCTGTGGACTCGTTGTCGAGAATGTATAAGGGTCTATAGGAATAGAGCATCCCTCATGAACAATGCAACCCTGAAATTTCATCATATCAAAATTCTACTAATTTAGTTATTCTTAAATTTCAAAATATATTTTAATAAACAACATTAAAATAACTTGCTAAATTTTACCTGAGTGTCAATGTTGAATGTATCATTCAAAATATCATTTGTGAAATCCATCGCCTTTGCAACATACGTACAGGCTATGTAGTTGCATCACGAGTACCCTGATAATCGTACGTGCAAACAACACCACAAGCGCCACAATGGTGGGGTGGAGCTTGAGGCCTACATGGCTCCTCCACACCAGGCTCTACTAGAGGACTCACACACTGTAAAATGGTCTGGTTGAGTGAGCCAATCGAATTCATCGTGTCCACCCCTACACTGTCCTTAACAATGGAAGGAACAATGACATGCTCCACCATGGGTCTACCCAAGGCTCTCGGTGCCAACTATGGATTACGTCATGCAACAGGTCTATCGTGTGTGGAGCCCCCACCTCTACCCTGAAAGTCTAAGATGTCAAAATAGTTTGGCATTTTATTGAGGACAAACTCACAATAGAGTTTCCTCAAAAATTATTGTGGCACCTCATGGTTATTGCATGGAGGTTGGTTAAATACCATCCACCACCGCTCCCAAAATTTTTTTCTAATTAAATCATGGTGGCACAAATGGATGGGGAACCTCCTGCATGCATGGGACAAAGTTTCATTGGTTTTTGGGTCTTTAAATAGGGCACACAACTCGGCTTTCCTAATTTTTAGTTTTTTGACATCTGCATATGACAAACCATTAGCATAAAATTGCCTCATCTCATCTCTCTTAGTTGACAAAAAATTCATGCTCGCTCATTTCTCCTACATGAGTTAAAATTGACTTCAATGATTCAACAATCCCTCTCCTATAAGGGTGGGTTTCAGCATGCTCGGTTAATCTTGCAATTAATTGTTGAATGTCTCTTTTATTGTTTTCAATTTGATTTTGAATATTTTCTTGTGTTCCTTGAGGATGCCTATGAATTGATGGAGGCGTTTCAGGTTGTTCTTGTATAGGAGGCTCTTGATGAGGGGGTGATTGTGAATTCTCAATGTTTTGAGGTGGAGATTCATTCCCTGAGAATTAGAACAAAGTTTTATTATAAAATTCTATTTAAAGTTGCATTCCAAATTAAATTCAAAATAAATAGAATAAAAATACACACCTCTTTGCAATCTTCGACCTCTCTGACGTGTTGGCAACATCCTCGTGGAAAATGGCAAGCTAAGGATGCAAAAAATGGAGGAGATTTGGCGAGCACGAGTTGCAGACCTGAAATCTTCCTTCTCAAGCTGCAGTTTGAAGACAAAATGAGGGTTCCAAACCCGAATTTTGCATTTTATGTCTAGAAATACATTTGGTGCACGCCAAATTTGGTGTGCACCAAATGTCTTTCTAGATATTTGGCAGGTGCCAAATGGCTTTTTAGTTATTTGGCATACACCAAATTTGATGTGCGCCAAAGACCTTATTTCGGGGATTTTTTTATCATTTTTTCAATTTGGCACCTAAATTGTTGCACAGATTGGTGCACTTACCCATATGCAACATTATATCATAACCCCCATTCCCCATCCCATATGGTGGAAAAAATGCACCAACAAAAAGACTTGACGAATGGTTAGCTGCATGTCGTCACATGTCCATCATCAGAAAAGGGTATGCGGCTGACAAGAAAGTCAAAAAGCTAGAAAAAAATCACCTAACATCACCATTTTCCACATTTGCATTTTCTAGTTTGGTGGGTGGGGACACGAGGGAGGAAAATGGAGTTGCATACCAAACCCCTCAAACGCATTCCTCATTGTGGTGCATGCATTTCCATTTTCCACATTTTGATTTTGCAACTTGCTATCTGCGAAGGGACGCGTGACCAAGGAAAATGGACATGGATTTGCAGGCGTTCGCATAAAGAAATAGACAAAAAATGCCTAAATGTCCCTCAAATACTGGTGTCTAAATAGTTTTGAAACATTAGGTGGGTTGCAAGTTTTGTAAAACACAGTGTTTTGTATTCTAGGATTTTCCAAAACAGTATGTATGTATTGAAAAGCTTTGTGTTATTTAGACCATAGGAGTGTGGTAATAGGCACCATTTTCCAGACAACTAGTAAGGTATTTGGCTTCAGTGTGTAGAGGGTTAAATTACAACATTTTTTGTGCTAGAGGTTTCATAAATCACGTTGTCACCTCACCTCCCACTGTGTTTTCCAACCTGCAATCATACAGTGCATGTATATTTGGATCATATTAAGAAATAGAAACATAAGTTTTATTCTACGTAAGTCTTGTTATAAGGTTCCTTTTATTAAATTTGTACTGTCTAAATTACATTCATACCATTTTGTTAAATTCCAGGTTTCAAAATATTGGTTTTCTCCTCCAACTCCTACATGTGCACTCCAACCTTCATCTTTCAATGTACAAACATGAAATGCAAAGTGTTTTCCCCCTTCTTTCTCCAAACTGAAAATGTATACGTCATTCTACCTCCAATTCCCACATCAAAAAAAATATCTGAAAATGACAACTCATACTCACATTGTTTGTATTGTCTAAATTGCATTCATACTATTTTGTAAAATTCTAGGTTGCAAAACACTGGTTTTTTGAAATCTACAACCCACATAATGTTTTACAACCCTTTACAAGTAACAACCCAATTGGTTACTCACCCCTCACCTCAATTTGGTATGTTTTGTGATTGCTTTGAGAGCCTTTTGTGAATTAGACAGTAAGAATGTAATGGGATTGGAAAACACTAAGTTTTAAGAAATCTGCAACCCACACAGTGTTGTAAAACCCTCTAGACATAATAGCCCAATTGGTAAGCCAAGAAAATCGAGATGACGCACCTATCTACATATAGTTGGTTAGAAAGAACTCACCTCAACTCGCTTGGTCATCTCCCCCGCCTAGAACACCCCCTTGCTCTCAAACGATTTACTTTCAACCTGCAAAATGAGAAAACCCAGAACAAAGAGTGTTTTCCAAGAACAGTACTTGTTACAATCTAAAACACATGTCTTAATCACATCAATGCCCGTCCCTCCCACAGTGAATGGATAGCTTCTCGCACAAGGGAAAAAAATGATGACGTAATTCGATGTGATGGGACACCTCCTCGCTTTCCTCACTGTGACATTTCCTTTTGTCTATCGGTTTTGTCACTTATATCATATGTTTGGTGGGTTCCACATTATGTGTTCTCTTCATGTTATGTATGTTTCCATGTATGTTGTTATGTATTTTTTTATGAATTTTTGTATGTACATAGGAGAGTTTTTTTGGGAGTTTAGTTGTGTCCATAGAAAGTTTTACAACATTGTATGGGTTGGAGGTTTCATAAATCATGCACTCACCTCCCACGGTGTTTTCCAACTTGCAATTATTTAGAGTTTTAATGGTTGTTGGAAAAAAGTGGGTGTTTATAAAACATTTCCTTTCATTGCATTCGTACTGCCTAATTAACAAAATCTTTTCAAGACATTCTTTCCTGTGCTCTCAACCATGTAACTTTGAATGTACAGAGTGAAATAAATGGCAAACCAAATTGTGTTTTCCAACCTGCAAATTATATTGTGCATTTATTTTTAAATGATATGACGAAATTGAATTTCATTTTTTTTTTGTAAGTACAAATTTCTATAAATTGTGAAGGTGAATGAACTTTAGTACATTCTTACTGTCTACAAACTTTAAGGTTTTCATTAGAAGCATGTTGTCTATATATACTTGCATGTTGGAAAATAGTATGTGTTATGAAACCTGCAACCCAAATATTGTTCCCAACTTTGAGAGTGTCTTTCTGATTAGAGAATGCAAATGTTTTGTTTTTAATAAGTTGTTTACAAAATTTGTCTACCTTTTCACATAGGACTCTCATGTCTCCATCCAATTGATTCTCTTTTCTCCACTGGCATCCTATTTTGCCTTCTTTTCATGTTATGTATGTTTCTATGTATGCTTTTATGTACATTTTTATTTGTTTTTGTATGTACATAGGTGTGTTTTATTGGTAGATTAGCTACTATTTTTTTTGTCAATCAAGGTGATCAACAAGGATTTTGTTGACTTGTTAACCTTTTTTCTTGCAATGATTTGTATTTTTTCAATTGTCTGTACAAGTAATGGTTCAATTTACAATATCATTAAACATTGGTTACGATATTGATATGTCATTTAGATGCTCATTGCGAGACACAAGATATAAATAGAAGTTTGATAGTGGTATGTGGTATCCTTCTTGTTTGTCTTCTATGCCCTTGTTGATTATTGTAAGTTATGGACTCTTTCATATGTTAGGAGAGATGAGTTTTTAACATATCCGAATGAACGTTTAGTGCTTCACAATTCCTACAAAATGGAAAAATGGAAAATATAATTGTTGATATATACTACTAGATTGTTAGCGATAGGTTAAATTGGAAATTAAATTCCCATTGTATAGTTTAATATGTTTGTTTATTGTCTGTGCAACCAGGTATTTTGCACTCACCACAACATATAAATTGTATATTGGTGAAATTTGGAATAAAAATAATTCTTTGTAACACCAAAGTCTTTAATTTTTTAATTTAATCTATCGCTAACACTTGTCTTCCTTCCAGTTGGTTGATATATTTGAGGAAACAAAATTGAAGAAAACAAGGGCAGGTGGATTGAGAAGGATTCTTTAGAAGACATGAAGCTTCTCCACTAAATATAGGTGATTCTAGCTATCAAAGCTTGAATTGCAAGTGTACTGGTCAGTTAAACTTCCAAAATATATTCTTCATTAATAAGTTATGATATTTTTATAGATGAGATTCTTATTATGGCGAATGCAAATAATTTCTAGTTAAATTTTGTATTCTACATAAATGGAAACAACTATGCATTTGATATGAAAACCCTACACGCAAACAAAAAAAATTATTTTTCCATCAATGAAAACCCTTTTTCTTTAACCAATAGCCATTCAATTATTTTTTCAAAACCCATTTAACCGTTGTTCAATGCTTCACAAACACCCATTTAACAGTCATGCTGCACAGTTCCTACATAATGGAAAAATGGCATATACAATGGTAGATATGCATACCTCTTGGCTAGCTGCCGCGTATGTCGAATGCATCTCTCTCATTCATCCTCCATTGTCTCACATGTGCTCCCCACCAAATTGCAAAATGAAATGTTGCAAATGGAGGCTTTTAGCTCTCTGGACACAACAAAAATGTAGACAAAACGCACCTATGTACATTAAAAAAATGAAACGTTTGTACTCTAGTTCGACCGCCTACAACTCCGTTTTCATCACCCACACCTCCTCCCTCCCCACCCACCAAACTGGAAAATGCAAATGTGGAAAATGGTGATGTTAGGTGTGTTTTTCTAGCTTTTAGAGTTTCCCGCCGAGCCGCATGTCCTTTTTTGATGACGCCACCTAATGGCACATGACCAACCATTTTTCAAGTATTTTCATTGGTGCCTTTTGTCCGCCATGTGGCATGAGGTATTAGGGGTAAGATATCATGTTACATACATAGGTTCTTTTTGTCTACGAGTTAGCTTCTCCCATTAATGAGATGTGTTGTAATATGTAAGAAGTATTGTTATTGGAAAACACTCTGTGTTATGGATTTTCTCATTCTGTAGGTTGAAAGCGAAAGGTAGGAGAGGAAGTTGGGGAGATGAAAAACCAATGGAATTGAGGTGAGGGGTTTATAACCGATTGGGTTGTCACTTGTAAAGGTTTTTAAAACATTGTGTGGGTTGCAGATTTCAAAAAAACAATGTTTTGCATCCTAGAATTTTACACAACAATATGAATATTCATCTCGAAAATATTTTTTTATTTAGACTGTAGGAATGCAATGAAAGGCACCGTTTGTAAACACCCAATTTTTTCCAATAATAATTAAAACTTTGTATGATTGCAGGTTGGAAAACACAGTGGGATGTGAGTGCATGATTTATGAAACCTTCAACCCACACAATGTTTTAAAACCCTATATGGACACAACTAATCTCTCGACAAAATACACCTATGTACATACAAAAATGCATAAAAAAGTACATAACAACATACATAGAAACATACATAACATGAGGAGATGGCATAGTGCAGGGCTCGCCAGACGGATGATAAAAGTGATGAAACCGACAGACAGGAGGAAACGTCATGGCAAGAAAAGTGAGGAGGTGTCCCGTCGCATCGAATTATGCCTCAACATTTTTTTTCCTTGTGCGAGAAGCTATCCATTCACTGCAGGAGGGAAGGGCATTGTTGTGATTAAACATGTGTTTTACATTGTAACAAGTATTGTTCTTGGAAAACACTTTGTGTTCTGGGTTTTCTCATTCTGTTGGGAGTTGCTGATTGGGGATTTATGACTATCCAAATTCATTTGAGGGGTGAGTAACCAATTGGGTTGCAGGGTTCATAACACTCAATGTTTTTGAACCTGCAATTACACATAAACAATATGAATGTAATGAAAATGTTTTGGTTACTTACACTGTGAGAACCCAATTGGTTGGTGACACCTCGGTTGATTTTGGATACTTTTATGTATCCCCAACTAGAAATTATATTGATAGTATGAATGTATTCAACAACCCTTACTTTCAACAAACATTTTGTTTCAATATGCTCATATGTTTGGAACAGAAAATGCACATAATAGTTGCAGGATGGAAAACACATAGGGTTGTGACTCACTTCTGAATTATTGTTCAATGAGAACTTTTTGTTGTGCAGACTGTAACAAAACAATGTTTTGAAGTTCACCTTCATATTTTATGACAACCCTTACTTTCAACAAACATTCCATTTCAATATATGTTCATATGTTTGGAACACAAAATGCACATAATAGATGCAGGATGGAAAACACATAGGGATGTGACTCACTTCTCAATTCTTGTTCAATGACCACATTTTGTTATGTAGATTGTGATAATAATCATTTGGCTGTGTGTTTATAATGTGCATTCTATTCATGTTAATATGAAATATACTGGTAGGAAATTCCACCTGAAGTCTTATTGTTTATGGTAGATTTCTTATAAATGAAAGAAAAAGGTTGACATTTAAATCATTTGAGGTCAACTATTTTTCTCATCATGGATACTTTCAAATGAATAATCGTATTAAATGTTATTTGTAACAATAAAAATGGAATTTCACTATCTTCATCTGATTGGAAGAAAAAAAATGCTGACATTATTTGCAGTGTTGGAAAACACATTGTCCCCTATCAATTATTTGCTTGTTAAATTTTTTTGTTTCCTATGCACCAAGAATGTAAGGAAGTCCACCTTAAAATTTTGTTTCTTATGATTGAAAAACTATATGCTTGCTTATAGTAGATGGTGCAATAAATTTTGGAACTTTAACTGTCTCGTAACACTTGCAAATTTTTTACATATCATAGGCAACCATGGATGCGTACTTGGAAAGGGAAACTAGAAGAAAGTGGGAGAAAGGGTAATTTTGAAATTTGCTTTTTAATGTGTATTTTGATATTTTTAGTGAATTGGTTGCATGTATTTGAATTTTATGTTCACGTTTACATTCTTGGCATTAGAGGGAAAGGATGGAGAAGGAATTGGTGGGCGCAGGCAAGTTAGTGTGCATTTGGGATAGAAAAATGTGCCTTGACAGGGTGGAAAGAAGAAAGGGTGCCTGGGAGGAGATCATTTTCCTAGGAAAAAATCTTTGAGAAATAGGAAACTCTTGCTTTCTTGCACTTTCCCTTTTAAGATATGCATTCATGGTTGCCTATAATATGTGTCATTGCAGTCGCTTGTTTCTCATATTTAAGAGTGTCTTTGTGATTTTATTTAGAAAATTTTATTTTTGTTACGAATATGTTGATTTTGTCAGTTTATTGGAAAACACACTATCCCTGGTTCTTTTAGAGGAAGAAAGTGGAAGAAAGGCTAATTTTGAAACTTTCTTTTGAACATGTATTTTCATAATTTGAATGAATTTTTTGCATGCATTTCAATTTGATGTGACGTTAATATTCTTCACATTACAGGGTGAGGATGAACAAGGAAGTGGTGGGTGTGAAGAAACGACGCTAATAAGATTGAGGCCCAATTTTATTGATTCTTGACACTAGCCTTCTCAAGAAATGTCACAAATAAGATCCAAGCCTGATTTTATTGATTCTTGACACTAGCCTGCTCAATTTCTCAATTTCCTTACATTTTTGTCAAAGAAGCGAAAAAATCAAGCCTAGATTATTTGTGGCGAACGTTCATGGTGTGTTTGGTTTTTCCTTTTCCTTCTCATTTATTTTCAATAGTAATTTTTCCTCCACATGTACATATAAAAGATTTGATTCCGTATATATAAATGTGTTATGAAAGTTGTTTGCATTTTTAGATAAGACTTTCATCTCTCCCATTATTGATTCTCTTTCACTATGCTTAGATCTAATGTTTCCTTTTCCTTATATCCATACATTAATTGTTGAATGTAGAAATTTATACTCATGGGTTTCTTACAGGAAGAAGGTGTTGAAAGAGCAATGGTCGAAGCAAAGGCTTCCCTGAACCCTCCTGCAAGTGGAATCACCCCACCATCAATTCCAAGGACCCAAAGAAGCCTGTAGGATTTTATTTGATCATCTCCTCAATTGCACATAAAAGGCACTATATGAGAGGATGAGAGGCTAAGAATCTTTGGTTTCCATTCGGCCTTTGATTATGTAATTATTGAACAATTATGGTGTGGAATTACATTATCTTTGATCATACAATTATTGATCAGTTATCGTGTGGAATTACAGTTCTTTGGTATGTTTGAAGACTACGGTCTTTTTCCAATAGTGGCATGGTGTGATTGTTAATTCATATTGTTAATCTTGTCATCAAGGCTCCAATCCGTTTGGTGTGTACTTTTTGAGGATGAGGTCCCCCATTTGTGACCTTGCCGGTTCATAGCTCCGGGTCAAAATCGTTTACCCCTATTAACTAAAACAATATAATACTATGTTCTTGTAGATTTCATGACACTTTTTGTTTCCATTTAAAATTTCATTATAAACAATGTCAAATGCCATCAAATAATGGTAGGAAATGCCACCTCAAGTATTTTTATTCATGTCGAACTTACTTACAAATGTAAGCACATGCAATGAGCACTTTCTATTATGTAGATTGTAACAAAAGAATATATTGAAGTTGAGCTTCATATTTTTTAACAACCCTTACTTTCAGCAAAAATTCTATTTTAATATTTGTTCATATGTTTGGAACTCAAAATGGACATATCAGTTGCAATATGGAAAACACACAGGTTTGTGACTCACTTCTCAATTCTTGTTCAATGAACACTTTTTGTTATGCATACTATAACAAAAAAATGTTTTAAACTTCACCTTCATATTTTATAACAACCCTTACTTTTAGAAAAACACTGCACTACAATATATGTTTATATGTTTCAAACACAAAATGCACATAATAGATACATGATGGAAAACACACATGGTTGTGACTCAATTTTGAATTCTTGTTCAATGACCACTTTCTATTATGCACACTGTAACAAAACAATGTTTTGAACTTCACCTTCATATTTTATAACAACCCTTACTTTTAGGGAACATTCCATTTCAATATCATCGTATGTTTTGTGAACACAAAATACAGAAAAAAGTTGGAGGAAATGGAAAACACAGAGGGTTGTCACTCACATCTCAATTCTTGTTAAACAATGTATTTCAAAGTTCATAACAACCCTTGCTTTCAACAAATATTCCAGCTCAATATCCGTTCATATGTTTGGAACACAAAATGCACATAATAATTGCACGATGGAAAACACATAGGTTTGTGGCTCACTTCTCAATTCTTGTTCAATGACCACTTTTTGTTATGCATAACAAAGCAATGTTTTCAACTTCACCTTCATATTTTTTAACAACCCGTACTTTCGAAAAACATTCCATTTCAATTTCATCATAAGTTTGGAATAGAAAATGCACATAATAGTTGCATGATAGAAAACACACTGGGTTGTGACTCCCTTCTCAATTCTTGTTCAATGAGCTCTTTCTTTTATGAGATCGTAACAAAACAATGTTTTGAAGTTCACCTTCATATTTTATAACAACCCTTACTTTCAGCAATCATTCCATCTCAATATTTGTTCATATGTTTGGAATACAAAATGCACATAATAGTTGCACGATGGAAAACACACAGGGTTGTGGCTCACTTCTCAATTCTTTTTCAATGACCACTTTCTGTTATGCATAACAAAATAATGTTTTCAACTTCACCTTCATATTTTTTAACAACCCTTACTTTCAGCAAACATTCCATTTCAACATCTGTTCATATGTTTGGAACACAAAATGCACATAATAGTTGCACGATGGAAAACACACAGGGTTGTGGCTCACTTCTCAATTCTTGTTCAATGATCATTTTTTGTTATGCATAACAAAACAATGTTTTCAACTTCACCTTCATATTTTTTAACAACTCTTATATCTGGAAAACATTCCATTTCAATTTCGTCATACGTTTGGAATAGAAAATTCACATAATAGTTGCATGATTGAAAACACACTGGGTTGTGACTCACTTCTCAATTCTTGTTCAATGAGCGCTTTCTTTTATGCAGACCATAACAAAACAATGTTTTGAAGTTCACCTTAATATTTTATAGCAAACCTTACTTTCAACAAACATTCCATTTCAATATTTGTTCATATGTTTGGAACATAAAATGCACATAATAGTTGCACGATGGAAAACACACAGGTTTGTGGCTCACTTCTCAATTCTTGTTCAATGACCACTTTCTATTATGCATAACAAAACAATGTTTCCAACTTCACCTTCATATTTTTTAACAACCCTTACTTTCGGAAAACATTCCATTTCAATTTTGTCATACGTTTGGAATAGAAAATGAACATAATAGTTGCATGATGGAAAACACACTAGGTTGTGACTCACTTCTCAATTCTTGTTCAATGAGTTGTTTCTTTTATGCAAACCATAACAAAACAAAGTTTTGAAGTTCACCTTCATATTTTATAACAACCCTTACTTTCAGCAAATATTCCATTTCAATATATGTTCATATGTTTGGAACACAAAATGCACATAATAGTTGCATGATGGAATGCACATAATACTTTCACTTTTACATTATTGGGAAGTATCTCTTTTCTCCTTTGAAAAAATATATTTATAGATTTACTTGAGCTTGGATTTTCTTTGGAAAGAAGATATTTATATAGTTACTTGAGCTTGGATTTTCTTGTGTTTGTGATTTGAAGAAGTTCAATGGTGCACTTGCTTCTTAAAAAAAATCCATTATTTTACCTCATTAATTAAAAGTGTTTATCCTTGTTTGTTTATGCATTTGAAATAAATTCTTCATTTTTCATGTTTATAATAGATAAATGCATTGTAGCATCATAAATTTTCATCCCTAACAATTTCACACTACCTTGACACCCTATTTTGTCTACAATGTTAATTAATAATAATTTATTCATTTTTGGGCCAACTTAGTAAAATATATTTAAATCCCCAATATCTTGACAAATTTGAGTAAAGAGAACTGAGTCAAGGGTGTGGGGAGCCCTTGACCTTTATGGAGTCCTAATTCAAATTTGAATTGGTTTCGGTCTTTAAAGAATTAAAAAGATCCCAGGTTGGCCTATATTCAAAAATATTAATCGGGATGCATATATAAACAAGTTTTTCTTCTCATTTGAACATTTAAGCACTATTATAATCTATCATCGAATTATTATGGAGAATTATTTAGTAATTTTTTATATGCTATCTACAACAAGCTATTATGTTTAGTGGACTAACCTTATAGGTCCATCAAGAAATCAAGGCTTCCATCAATCAACCTTTGTGGAAACTTGTGGTGTGACCACTTCATCCAAGATTTCCTAGCAAAGGTAATATTGCCAATTATCATCTATCATTTCAATCAATTATTGTTTTGGCCTTTTCTCAACCTAGGGTATGCCCTCTTTATCATCATCATTTACTCTACATGGAGGTAGAAATACCAAAATGGGGTTTGACTTAGGCAAGCCCCTATACAACACAACCTTTCCCCCTCTTTTCATGTGCGCAAGTCAAATCTGGAGGTTTCATCAACTAACAGTCACAAGAAACATCAAGAAAGTTGCAACCTACATTTTAGAGTTTTTAGATCCCAAAAGGAAGCATCTCAGGTCTAGGGTGCCAACAACTCTATCCCTATAATCCAACCTCAACTTTTAGTCACAAGTTCCTCTTTGTCACCCTTTCACAAATCTGGGTCTATTCTATTAGTTTATGCTTTTATTTGTGTCGTAAAATGCATTTTTAGATCTAGGATTTTATGTCAAATAGGCTTGTTAAAACACACAACAAAATTCATCTTCTTTACAACACAATAGAACACAAACCCTAGGACATTGGCTCTCCTTTGTGGCAAAAATCTAGTCATCAAGCCTAGTTGGTTGTGTCCCAATGTGAAGTTAAGTGAAAGGGGTTAATCCTAGTTGGATCTAGGATCACTTTCCCTACTTCACATTTTGGTGAACCCACATATCCTACACTTGCAATTTTCTAATTGTTGATAGAATAAATTTTAAAAATTAATTCAAAAACCTAGGTACTTTGAAGGTCTTCTTTTAGATTTTTATTTGTTTCATTCTAAAAATTAAGCATTTGTAGTATTTTTTCATTAAGCATTAAAGATCTTGGTGATTGAAATTTAGAGTAAAATTGTTAAATAATTTGAATTTAATTTTATATCTACTTAGGGATATGATCTATGCTATTTCATTAATAAATATGAACACAATCCTAGGTTTCTTTCATTTGTCAAAATTGCATGCATATTTTCATGAAATGCATTGAAAAAGTGAAGAATTACATAGTGTTTTCATTTCAAAAGATAAAAATGTGTTACTTTTCAACATTTTTTTTGGAAACAATTCAGTCAATTACAATATTTTAAATTCTAAAACTTATAAGTTGGATATATGTATTTTTGTAATAAAAATTATGCATGTGTGTGCTTCACATAGGAAAAAATAGGTTTTCATGCATTTCCAAAAATATTTTTACTTTTAGACCTAATCTTATGCAATCTCAGACCCTCAAACATTGTAGAACTTGGTTTCCACATTAATCTTGGTTCTTTGGTCTAGGGAACCCAACAACCTTGTCTAGTCAATTCGACATCAAATTTCCTGTGTGAAACACTATCTGTGGTATTTTTTCATATCTGATTTTAGTTTTTGTAAGTCAATTCTACAATTGTCTAATTTTGTTGTACATTACTTGTTTAATCCAAGGAATATAGAAAAACAAATTCCTTGCAAAAATCTTATTTTTCATAATTAATTTCTTATTTTCAACCTCTATTAAGAAATTTCAAGAACTTTTCTTACAATCATGTGAAAATGAGTTTCTCTCTCCTCTTTTGTTATTTTTCTTTGATCCCTCTCTTAATTTCTCTCCTACATATGAGGGTATCTTGGTGTAAGAGGATGCAATCATTAATAATCATGAGAATCATGTTCATCCCTCTCCCAATATCTTTCCTATTTGTGAAGATATCTTCATGCAAGAGGATCTATCCAATTGTTGGAAGTTTGACAAAATTGTTGGTTTGCTTGTCATTGATATGGTTGTTGGAAACATGAGCCTAATCATATACAATGTTTTTATTGATGTCAACATGGTTTTATCTCAACATTGAAGTCTACATTGAGGTACAAGTGATTGGTGAAGCATGATTGTGTATGGTGATGGTACAATCCATTATACTAGTACAAGATTTTTTATTTGGTGTAGAGCAGATGTGTTGAATATTTGAATAAATCCCTAAGTTCAGTTTTCAATGTACAAAGTATCAATTTTTAGGTCCACATTGCTCCGCCTTGAAGAATTTTGGTCTACAATTATAATGTAATTTTGGTGTATGTCAGAGGAATCTAGATCCAAAGTTTTATGTCTTTATTTCCTCTGGTGTCAAAGATAATGGTGACAAAGTATCAAGTCTTCTAGTGACAGAGTTACTAGTATAGAGTACATGTTTGGAATGGTACGTGTTCCATCATGGAATAATATTTGGTTATATATTTTTGTAGGAGTTTTTGAAAGTGTTAGTAGCATCTATGATCCAAGTGTTAAGTGTTTTTGAGGTTTGAGTGTTATTTTGTGGATGATTAATTGGTGTATTTTAGTGTTACTTCACAAGAGGTGTTGACCTAATGAGTTTGGTGTCGTGCAGAGTTAAAGGAAGTGTTGATCAAACTTATGGAGTTATTATAA
The DNA here is from genome assembly GCA_007115665.2 of Sequoiadendron giganteum. Taxonomy (NCBI): domain Eukaryota; kingdom Viridiplantae; phylum Streptophyta; class Pinopsida; order Cupressales; family Cupressaceae; genus Sequoiadendron; species Sequoiadendron giganteum. The sequence goes on from CM021100.1 coordinate 955,561,214, forward strand.
GTCCCCTTTAACCTATTTGAATGTATTATAAGTTTTGAATTATGGTGTGAAGTATTTTTATTTGAATCTTGAGCTGACAAGTTATTGTACTGCACGTTTCACCTAATTAGGCTAACCTAATTGATGTTGCAAGTGTTTGCGGATGTAATGGGTATAAATGTAAGATCATTTTTGGTGTTGATGTGAGTATGCAATGTAATGTGAAGTGTGTGAAAAAATGTGTGTTGAAAGTATGAAGGTGTTGTCATTGATGTCAACTATGTGTGGAGAAATATTGTTGCATGATGAAGATGTTGACGATACTGAGAAAATTGATAAAATAAGGAAATAATAGTGTTTTGGTTTGTAGAGGTTTTCTGGTTTTGCTTCAAATTTCTTCTAGGGTGGAGATATTTTTTTGTGCTTTAGATATGTTGGTTAGAGGTGTTCAAAGTTTCTATATCCAAAATTTTGGCTCCTAGATCTCTTGTCAGAGGAAGTTGTGTTCACCAATGTGTGAACTAGTTTTGCAGTGTTGTGTACAGAGGTGTCTAGAAGAAATGTATTTTCTCCACATTTCTTCACAGTTTCTTTTTAGGACTTGTGGTTCTGAAGGAGCGGTAATGATGTTTTATTTTCTATGTCAAGAGGATTCATGGTTAGGCGTATAAGAAGTTCTTTTGAGTTACAGAGTATTATAGTGTCTGGCAGTGTTGTTTGGATAAATAATATGTTTATAATCTTTAGGTGAGGCTTGTTGCACAAAGGAGGTTGTTGGTTTTCAAGATGTTCTTGGATTGTGTTCAGGTGAAGTTTGTTTTCTGGAAGTTTTGGATTGATCAAAGGAAGCGTGCAATTCAAAGTTTAATGTGTTTTCATGGGTAATGACTAACTTGGTGTTTACACTACATTCAAAGATGTTTAAGTATTAATTAAGGCATATCACGGTATGTGAGATATAATTTGGGTCCTAGTTAAGTGTTTTTTTTATCCACTTTTGTTCCTATCCACCATGAGAATGTTTAGTGCCCACCTAATTTGAAATTATAAAGTGTGAAGCATGTATTTTTGACCTTGAAGAAAGTTTTCAAGGTTGAGGATGGTATAAGTATGAATCAAGATGTTGAAGGTTTTCAAGATAGAAAGAATAGATGTGTGTGATATAAATTTCTAAAGAGTAAAGTGTGAGTTTGAGCAAAGCAGACTGAACTTCAAAGTGTTGAACTTCTAAATGCAATGAGTTGAAGGTATCCACAATCATTCAAACAAGAATGTGAAAACATTGGATCATTTGTGGTGGATTCCCTATTGCATTGAGAAGTTGTCCTTTGTGTAACATTTCTCTTCTATCTTATTTTTCTTTCTATGGTAGTGAGCCCTAGCTGTGAGCCTTTTTGGATAGTGTGTCCTATTATGGTAGTGAGCCCTTGTACTTATTTTACAATTACTTATATTGTGAGCTAATCCTCACTGTTTTTTCTATCATTGGGTTATCCATATAAATTTAGTGTTCTCTTGCGTATGGTGTTTTTATTTCAATTTCTGCTATCTACATTTCATGATTAATCACTTTAATAGAATAAGGGTTTACTGAATGCTTGTGGATCTGATTATTGTTGAGATTTTTGATGTTTTAGTTTGCTACAACTGGTTCAACCCCCTCTTAGTTATCTTGTTCATTCAATGATTGGTATCAAAACAAGGTTGATTGGGTAAGAGCTTAACATCTTCAGCTAGATTACCCTAGATTTGATGGCACAAACTATGCATTCTAGAAGAAAAATATGGAAGGATATCTAGCATCTCATGGATATGAGATTGAAAAAGGAAATAAAGACTCAATATGTTGCACCTCTAAATGGTCCAAGAACAAGTAATGAGATCAAGACATGTGAGGTAAATGCTAATGGAAGATTTATTCTTGTGAATAGTCTTTCAAATTATGAATTGGTTAAAGTTATGAATCTTAAGACCATTAAAGAAGTTTGAGATAAGCGAGAGAGAATTTATGAAGGAGATGACAAGGTTAAACAAGAAAAGTTGCAAAATTTGAAGGCACAATTTGAGACACCGTGAATGTCTAAAGATGAAATAATTACATTCTACATGCAAAGTGTTGATGAGCTAGTAAGTGTGATGAAAGGTCTTGGTGTGCAATTCAAAGAACCTAGGGTGGTAAAGAAAGTTCTTAGATCTCTTCCTGATTCTTGCAGTGAAAAGGTATCTTCTATTGAGGAAGCTACAAATTTTAATAGTTATTCTAGAGATCAATTTCTTGGTACACTAACTCCATTTGAAATGAGAAGGATGAAAAAAAGCACCGATAAGCACAAAGGTAAACTACCTTTCAAAAATTTTAGCTGTGGAAATATAGGTCATTATGCTTCAAGATGTTTGAATGGAGCTTTGAACAATAAAAGTAAGGAGAACAAAAGAAAGATGATTAAAAGAAGTTATTATGTTAGAGAAGATGTTGGTATTTATAATGATGAATCTGATTATGGAGATGATGATGAATGTTTTTTCTTGGCTATAAAATATGAAACTACTTTTGCTAACTCTAAATGTAGTGCCCCTTCGTGATTCACCCCGTAAATGTTGTCTATTTGGTTGTTTGGTATTTTGTTCATTTGATCAATTTGGTCGACTTGTGTTCTATTAATTCATTCATTCATTAAAATAGATTTATTAACTTGTTAATGGCAATTTTGATAATTAGAAATAAATGGTTTAATGGAATTGTGGTTTTGATAAATAAATAAATATTATTAAAACCTTTATTAAATTTAAATAGATTATTTTTGTGTCTTAATATTGAAATATTAAGATAAACATATTTCTGCAAACAAAATTAAAATATAAGAAAAAATTAATAAATAAAATATTTTAAAGTTGATTTAATTGTGCAATAGTGAAGTATGATTAAATTATAAAATAATTAAATTTTGAAAGTGCTGGTAGTTACGGGCATAGTGGGGAAGTAAATAAATTAGTTATATTGAAAATGGGAAAAAAACTTGCTTGGGGGGTTTTGGAAGCTGGAAATTTAGGGGTTTTTGCAGTTTGAGGAAATCCAGAAAGTGAAGAAGTCACTTGGCGCGTGGTAGGGAGGTCATATATTTATGTAATTCTTAGTGTATCCTCTTATCCTTGATCGCCGCTCTTCCCTTCTTGTTGAGTTGATTTTATAATTGTTAACTATAAGTTATCTGTTATATATATTCTTCAATGCATATCGAATGTATTCTATCTGTGTAAGAGAAGTTTAGTGTGTTGTCCCCTTTAACTGCCAGTTCTTCTTGGCTTACATCGCTGCCTCTGTTCATATCTTCCAGTTAAGTTGAGTCTTATATATATTAAAATCCCAAATCGAATTAATAGGCTTTATAATCTATCAGTGGTAAGCATCAAAGTCGAATGCTTATTCTTCTTACTTGAAACGTAAGAAACTTGTATGGGATTTCCATTAATTACATTATTCCAAATTGCACTTTTTGCTACATTGAAATATTCACCCATGTTTACAAAGTATGGCTTGAACTAGCATTGTATTCGTTTATTCAGTTTTCTATCGACATTTCATTTCTCATCATTCGATTACCTATGGTAATGGTAAGTCATCGCCTTCATTCGTTTTACCTAGCCATCAATTCGCGATATCGATATATATAGTTATATGTGTAATTAGTGTCAGTGGTATTCGATAAACTTATATCCTATTGCAAGTTAGTGTATCTTATGTTGCATGCATTTAACAAAGTGTTGGATAGTTAACTAGATTGGCAACTATAGTAAGCTAAATGTGTTGGTTCGATGCGGTTTATGAAAGCATTCACATGTATTGTAATTCGGTTCTGTTCTTTTGTATATATATATATATATATAGAAACAATGTATGTGTAAGCTTTTAAATAATTTTATGAACTACTGTTAATTATACCTAACAAAAGTTTAAAATACTCTTAGTTTTACTATATATATATATATATATATATATATATGGGTTATCTGTACATGTCTACGTATGTATATATATACATACATACACATATATGTATTTATATACAACTATCCAAAAAATTGTATAGAATTGTTATTTCAAATTGGAGATTTAATAAATAAGTAAAGTGGTTATATGGAAAAGAAATTGAGTAATTATATTTAGGTTTTAAGTTGTATTAAGAAAGGAAATAATATTATATTATCCACTTTCTTTCTAGTTATAGTAATTGATATTCACATGGTTACTTTTATGAGTTGATATACGTGAATACATAAAGGACTAAGTAAATAATAATTAAATCTGGGTTACAAGATAATTATGATAATAGATACATTCTTAGATTATCATTTTGAGTTCAATATTGACAAATTGTTCTTGTGATAAATGATATATATATATCTAGTCTTAAATGTCATAGACTTAAGAGAAATAGGTTGATCCACTTAAAGAAAAAGGGAGTTAGCGAAATCAAGTTGACCTACTTTTATTAAGAAAGATGAAAGAATTGGTTCTTTCATAGTTGTTTTTAGATGAATTATAAAGTTATTGTGCCATTAGTCTTGAGGACAAAAATGATTGTGAAACAATGTATTTTGTGTTCGATTTTTGGATATTGGTGTACTTATAGTAAAATAAAAATTGTTGTTTATATTGGATACTTACGTGTATATGTGTAAAATTCCATGGGTTGTATGTCATTTTATATTTTAATGAATAGTGATTATTTTTATAGTACTTAATAGTTGATTTGTGAATTATTGGAATATCGTTATTCTTGTTGTAATTTTAATATTAGGGTTTCTTATTCTTCTTGGTAGATATGATTGTGTTGATTATAATATTGTTACCTTTGAGATAGCTAATTGAGGATATGATTAAGTCAGGTGAATGGTGTGAATGTGGAAATAAAGTTTTTCTTGGTTGCAATGTTGGGTTGTTTTCTAATGACGAATTATGTGTGCGATTTTGGAGTTTAAGTTGATGTTGATTATTGTGGTTGATTTTGGATTTTGAGTTGATTTTGGGATTTGTATTATAAGGGAGTTCTTGTGCAAAATTTTATGGGAGTTTTCCAGAGGCTATGGAAAATTGTCTTCTTAATGGAATTCCTTGATGATCCTTGGAGATGATTGTTGTGTGTTAAATGTGTATATGATGGTTATTAACCTTGCACAATATACTCACCTATGTGGTTGGAACTTGTGAGTGAGAAGGGTATGCCTCACCTTGTTATTTTGTTAATGAGTTATGTGATTGTGCAAGTAGCCCACTCTTTGATTTTATTGGGACCTCCTACAGCAACCTAGTATTCTCTTGTCTCTTGTTTCCCTTTGATGTTTGTGTTCCTCTGAAAGTGGTGCTACTGTCATGTGTTATTGTCATGTACTTTTTCATTCATGTCATGTTAGCATTGTGTTGTCTTTTGTCTTTTTCCTGGTAGTGATGGTGGGACCCTTTGCTATATCCTAGCATGGGCGGTGGACCTTTGGGTTCCACATGGTTGGGTGGAAAGTGTATTGTACTCCATTGGATTCCCTCTCCTTGTTCATGATTGTGGTGACTTCTTTTGGATTGAAGACTTTTGCATTCGTACCAGCTCATGTGGATTTTATTCATGGACTTGCATTGCACCATAAATCTAATGTATCGTGCATCATACTTGGATGCACTCTCCTCATGTGTATTTGAGGAGACATTGCTATTCACTTGTATCAATGTAATGAGGTATATGAATGTTGAACTCTTCTATGTAATAGACAATGTAAAAGATGGTATTATATATGTTAGTTAATTGGATGTATTCTAAATGATATCTATTGATCGTTATTTCATATTATATCATCTTGTAAATGTGTTGATTAAGTGTAACTTCATATTGTTGAGGGAATTTGTTTAATGTAATGTTTCGCAGTTATTGTAGTTAGCTTATGGGAATCATGTAGCCTAGTCGTGGACCTTAGAGGACTTAGGTTAGAATTTGAGTTAATGTTTCATTTATAATCATGTGAATATTTATTTATTTTTTAAATAAATTGTTCCATTATAGGTGTTGTGTGTTGTCCTCTAGGGTTCTGTGGCGGGGCATTGCGATAAAATTTGTGTGAAGGAAAGTATTTTAGAGAAGAAGGATAAGGTAGAAGGTACTTTGGTATCTTCTTTTCATGTTAAACAAGATAAGAACTATTGGTTTGTTGACAGTGGTTGCTCTAATCACATGACCAAAGACAAAATAAATTTTGTTAAAATTGAAAAGTATGATGGAGGATTAGTTAAATATGGATATGATTTAGGAGCTAAGATTTGTGGAATAGGTTCAATTAGTTTTGATGGAAAGCATAATACTGGAGATGTATACTGTGTTAATGGTTTAAGGCATAATATTTTGAGTGTTGGATAAATGTGTAGCAAAGGATATAATCTTGTGTTTAAGGATGAAAGATGTGTGATCGGAAAAGGGTTTGAAACTATGATTGTTGCTTGTAAAAGGACAAATGGAAATATCTATCAGCTCTAGGGTGTTGATGTTCATTACTTTATGTCTCAAATTAATGATAGTTGGTTATGGCACTGGAGGATGAGTTGCATGAAATTTGATTATTTTTTTAGAATCAATTCAGTTCATACAATGAGAGACCTACCAAAAATCACAAAGCCTATCAATACTGTTTGCGAAGATTATCAATTTGGAAAACAAATAAGGAGTAGTTTCAAGGGAAATGAACAATCTGCTACCAAACTACTAGAATTAATACATACAGATCTCAGTGGTCATACAAGGGTGAGTAGTCTTCAAGGTGATCAGTATTTTATACTTTTGATTGTTGATTACTCTAGAATGACTCGGGTTACTTTTCTTAGAGAAAAAAATGATGCACTCGATATATGCAAAGAATTTAAACCTATTGTTGAGAATGAAATGGATTTGAAAATCAAATGTTTGAGGTTTGAAAGAGGTGGAGAATTCACCTCCAATGAGTTTAACATGTTTTGTGAAGCTCTTGGAATAAAGAGGCACTTGTCTACCCCTAGAAATCCTCAATAGAATGGAGTGGTTGAAAGAAAAAATAGGACTGTTCAAGAAGTTGCTAGGACTATAATAAAAGAAGCAAACCTACTAGAAATATACTAGAGATAATTATTTCATATTGTTGTTTACATACTTAAAAAATTTCAAGCCAAGGATAACAGCACAAAGACTCACTATGAGTTGTGGTATGGAAGGGTTCCTATTATCAAGTACTTTAGAGTATTTGGAAGAAAATGTTGTTTTAAAAGAGATGAAGAAAGCTTAGGAAAGTTTCATGCAAGGTATGATGAAGGTATATTCCTTGGATACTCTACTAAAATAAAATCTTACAAATGTTACAGCAAAAGGCTAAGAAAGATTGTTGAAAGTGCAAATGTTAAGGTTGATGAAAATTTGTAGAATTCAATTGCTATAGATGGATATGTATCAGATGAAACTGATTGCAGAGAAGAAGAAGAAGAAATAGAAATGCAGAATGAAGAGGAAGAAGCTCTAGAAAAGACCCCTAAGACCCCTAAGTATGTGCAAAAGAATCGTTCTAAAGAAAAAATCATTGGAGACAAGAGGAAAGGAGTATTGAAAAGAAGTAGAGCTATTGAAGCTAAGGTAAATTTGTGCTTAATTTCTAAAGTTGAACCTAAAATAGTGAGTGAGGTATGCAAAGATGAACATTGAATGAAGGAAATGGAAGAACTTATGCAGATTGAGAAAAGTCAGACTTGCGAATTGGTTCCTAGACTAGTAAACAAGAACATAATTTGAACTAAGTGGGTATTAAAAAAAAAACTAAATGAGAATGGAGAAGTTGATGTAGGAGCATTCAATGGTGTAGGGAAATCTTGCATCACCCCAAAAAAAAAAAAATCCTTAATTTCTTTAGTTGTTTTGAGTTTCATGATGGCACTTAAGGGGTGTAAGACAGTCAAAAAAGGAAAAGGAAAAAAATGGTCACTTATTATTTTTAGTAAGCTGGCCTAAACGAGCTTGTATGGACCTGAAAATTTACCCAAAGGAGCAGAACTGAAAAAATATTTGTGGTCGTGAAAGAATCGTCTCAATACCCTACATGTGTTAGAAACCAAGATCAGACATGCAAACCAGAAAATACCTTCCACAACAGAAAAAAAGAAAAAGGAAGAGCAATTTGCACAAAGATGTGCAAATGAATTGCATTCAGTAATTAAGAAATTACAAAAGATGAATTGCTTTATAAAAGAAAAGTATGCAAAACCCTAAAGGTAAAACCTAATGTTGACCTAAAATTAGCTCAACTAAATAAAGCTTACTTATTAATTAAGTAAACTAATTATTACCTAAGTAAACTTAATAAAGTGTAATTAAATAATTAATTACACCAACACCCCCCTTAAGTGCAACTTAGGGAGACTAAAAGGCATGCACCTAATGCTAGGATGAATGTATGAAAGCATGAATGGGTCCCAACTACAAGGCCATGTTAGGTACCCATGTACAAATTCAATGAATGGGAAGAGGAGAAAACCTAGTGGGACAAAATCCCCCCTCAATGAGATGACCTGTTGCAAAGAAGCACTAGAAGAACACTGGTGGAGTAACACTGAAATCCTGAATTTGGTAAGCAAGGAAAGATACCTCTGTTTACAAGAAACCATATGAGAGTTACTGAAGGACTTAGACATAATCATGATAATGCAACAATAGACCTAATGCCAAGGAACACTGGAAAACTCACAAACTGGAACAACCCTAGAATCTATGAAGCAATAGTAGATGAATAAATGATACCCCCATAAGACGGAATGATATGATGAAAGAGTCTGGAAGCTATGTGTATCTCAATGTCGATGCCAAACTGTGACTAAAACTGATCCATAGGATCACGTACCATGAAGATTCTGGAACATTAACCATAAAGTTAATGGCCCTCAAACTGAGATGTGACCCGATGTGAATTTGATGTGATTTAGGATCATTAACCATAGGCTCTCAATTTGATATGTGAACTGATGCGAACCAAAATGTGTCAAGCTATGAGCAAGATGTGGCCAAAAGAAACAACAAAATCTAGATACACCTCATGTGAGTTGTCATCAATATAAAGATGAGATAAAAGTGCATGCAATGAAACTACACTCTAACCAAATTATTATGCAAGAAGCCCCCTTGATGGAGCTTTATATTAGTTCATTTATTACAATACCCCATGATCGTAAAAGGAGAACATGCAAAACATGCATAAAGCAAAGAGAAAATGCAAACCTAATGCATGAAAACAAGAAAGAGTGCATGCCAAAACCAATGTTCACATTTGCCTCCATGATTAAAATTGACCTCATATCTATTTAGACGACTCAATCAGCTTTCCGGTGCCACTTGAATCATGAAAAACTGATAACTGAGGCAAAAGTTATGCCCTCTTAAGCAAAACCTGCTTCATCTGACTTCAAAAGCTTACAAAATAAATTTGGAGAAAAATATGGAAAAAATACCTACACCACTGGATCGGGCTCAGAACCAGCTTTCCAACAGTATCTTGCTTTTGAAAAATGGACTCTGTATGCTCAAGATACGACCATTTTACTAAAAATGCTCATTTAGGTTTTAAACCAAATATTTTATTAATTTAAAGATTAAAAAATTAATAAAATATTCAGTTGTACCTTCATGGAATGAAAATCGAGGCAACACATAAATTGAGAGTTGACCTAAAATTAGCTCAACTAAATAAAATTATTACCTAAGTAAACTTAATAAAGTGTAATTAAATAATTAATTACACCAACAGCATGGTTTGGGAGATATTGAAGTTTTTGTCTCGAGAAATTTCTCCAATGCAACTTCAAATTCAAATAGAAAATCCTAGAGGCCCCGAAACAGCTCAAAAATTTGACAAATCGACCTCTAATAGGTACAACATTGTAGATCTCTTTGAGAGATTTTCAACAATATGGTATAATAGCAAGTCGACAACCGGATCAAAATTTATGCCCCTACGAAGTTGGCCCACTAAAAAGTGAATTTCATTAAAAATTCTTCCTAGGTAAGAAATCAATCCGCAAAACTTTTGGTGCCAAAACAAAAGGGAAAGTTGAACTTTTTAGAACATTCTAGGGCGGTTATTGGGTAAAATAAAATGGTTAAGTTGGGGTTGTAGATGATGGCTCCTTTAGAGCAGATTGTGGCTTCAAAAAATATATTTTGTTTTCAAATTTAATTTTGTTTTAATAAGTCAAGCCCATGAGGTGGTAGCATGTAAGTTTTGAATCTGTAATTTCATTTTCTGAAAATAATTGAAAGTGAGTTATTTTTCTGTTTCGCATCTTTTGTGTTGGTATCTATTGTTGTGATTTGTGTGGGGTTTCGAGAAATGCAGCCCTCATTAAGTGGTATCAGAGTGGGTTTTCTTGAGTGTATAAACAGATTGCCGAACGTGAGGCAATTCACACCAAGACTTGTGGTTGTGGGTTTCTAAGAAAAGTGATCAGAATGCCGCCACAAAGAAACTATGGTGGTGGAAGGAATGTTATTGTACCAGAAGAGGGTTTTAGAACCCTACAAAGATAAGTTCAAGCACTGCAAGAGGAGTTGCATCGAGGGTTTGAGCCAAGAAGAGGAGGTGAAATTGAAGATGAAGCTGAAAATGAGCAATAGTTCAAAGAAGAACAAGAAGAAAAAGATATATAGAGCAAGTCAAATTATTTAAGACCATCTCTAAGATTGGGAAAAGGCCCAAAATCAACTTTTCTACATTTTTCGGAAATCTTAACCCACAAGAGTTGATTGACTAGATCAATGATATGGAGGAATACTTTGAGTATGAGGAGGTGGAAGATCCTGAGTGAAAGGAAAATAGACAGTGCGAAAATGCTTTGCTAACGCTAAAACCATAAAGGAGAAGTGCAAAGACCAGTTTTAAAACTTTAAAACACTTGAGATGAACACATACAAGAAAACAAGAGTAACAAGAAATAAAACATACACATAAAGATAACACCAGAATTACGTGGGAAAACCCTTATAGGAAAAAATCCACCAGACCAAGAGCAATCACTTTGTATTATAGTAAAAGCTTACATACAAAGTTAACAGACTTCTCTCTCTCTCTAATATCAGTTCATAGCAGCAGACTTCCTTTTGTTCAACAACTCTCACTATTACAATGCATTTTCTGCATACAATGAAAATTAATCCTGGCTTTTTTCGTGACCTTAGTGACTATATCTATGTATCCGACTATTATAAGTCTTTCATACATTATTCTGCCAACCAACCAATCGGGTGCCATTATTATGCACCTTCCTTCTGAAAGATGAATCCGATTGCTTCTGACCAAGTCGCCCTGCAATCATGCATTGGGTCATCCAAGCATTAATTCTCTTTGCCATAATTGGATCCTATCACCTGCCGAATCAAGCCTTACAGTTAATTCTTTCATCGCTCCAAACTTCAACCAATCAGTCATTGATTACTTGCCACATGTTGCCTTCCTATTCATTCACCACTTCTAGTCAAGTCAAACTAGTCAAACACAAATGTCGAACACCTCTTACCACGCTACCTCATTGAGCCAAAGAGACCATCGCGGTATGGTGGTGTCATCGCAGCACCACTCCAAGGTTGATAGACCTTCGCGGTATGGTGGTGCCACCACATAACTGTTGGTATCTCCTAACACCCTCACGCTACCGACGTAGCAGCTTGTCTCCCAGCCCATCGCCCATCACCGCATCACCGCCGAGCACTACAAAGCCTTCTGTGGTATGGCAGTGCCACCGCCCAATTGCGAGGCTAAATAAAGCCTCCCACGGTATGGAGGTAACCGCCAAAGCCGACCATCGAAACCACTGTGCTACCTTGCTCTGACCGCAAGACCTCCACGGTAAGGAGGTAAGCGTCATCTCTAACCGCCAAGGCTTACCGCGCCACCATGACATGGACAAAAGGCCATCGCGGTATGGAAGTAAGTGATCTTCACTGACAGTCTTCACCATGGCCACCGTGCCTCCTTCGAGCAACCTTTGTGGTAGGGAGGTAAATGATCAAACAGACCGCACAGTCAACCGCGCTACCGCCAGCTAAGGACAGAGACCCCGCAGTATGGTGGTAACACCGCCCAACCATAGATGGAGAAATAGAGGCCTACGATATGGCGGTAAACCATTCTATTGCACCTCTAAGAAGAACTCCTAGCAGTAGAGAGGTAAAGTCCAGAAAAGGCTGCAAAATGCCAAGTCTTTTATAGAGGTTCAAGCCAGAAGTTGTGGCACCTGTTCCCAACAAGCTCCCACTTGACAAAGACTTACTGGCTTCCTCTAAACTTTGAATTTACTAATGATCATAGGCCCCAAGGCCCATCGAATCTGTGCAACATCTAAACTTGTATGTGCTCACTGGCTCCGTTAATGCATCTGCAACATTCTTCAAGGTGTCAACCTTTTCCAAATAGACTTTTCCATAATCCACCATGTCTCTAACAAAGTGATACTACACATCAATGTGCTTTGTCCTGGCATGGAAAGTAGGGTTCTTTGCCAAAAAAATGGCACTCTGACTATCACAGCAAATTGTAATCTGCCCTGTATTAAAACCAATATCAGAACACAAACGACTTAGCCAAACAGCTTCTTTGCAGGCGTGTGTTGCTGCCATGTATTCTACCTTTGTAGTGGAATAAGCAACTACAGCCTGTCGCTTGCTCATCCAACTGACTGCACCACCATTTAACATGAAAGTGTATCCACTAGTGGATCTCCTGTTGTCAATGTCCCTTGCCCAATCAGAATCCACATATCTATGAATGTTGAGTGTTCTCTGTGATGCAACCAAATTGCCATGGTAACACAGAGCATATTTTGAAGTCCCCTTTAAATATCTGAACACTCTCTTCATAGCATCCCAATGTGTCATTCCTAGATTTTCCATAAAACGGCTAAGAACTCCCACTGCTTGGAATGTCTATCCTTGTACAGACCATTGCATACATTAGACTGCCAACAGCACTTGCATAAGGCACCCTAGTCATGTCCTCCATCTCAGTGCCAGATTTTGGACAGTCTTCAACAAATAGCTTTGTTCCCTGCAAGACTGGACAAGTAGTACATGATGGACATGCCAATACCTATACTTTGACAAAGGATGGAGTTCATCATAAGTTGAAGCAATTGAAAGAGGCAAAGGAAAAGCTATGCAGTAGTGCAAGAATTTGTTTGGTTGATGGAAGAAAGTTCCTAGAAGGTATGAGGGATGAGCATATGTTTTTTGCATTGATCTCTAGAGTTGATAAAGAAGATACTAATGAGGTACCTGTAGAGGTTTCAGATTTCTTGAATGAGTTTCAAGCTATTATTTTTGATAACGTACCTGAAGGTTTTCCTCTAGTAAGAAATATTGGTCATTAGATGGACCTAATTCTTAGAGCCAGTTTGTCAAATAAGGCAGCTCATTGTATGACTCCAGCAAAGAGTGAAGAGTTGAACAAGTGCAAGAGTTGTTGCAGAAGGGATTGATCAGATAGAGTTTGAGTCCATTTGCAGTACCTAATGTACTGGCACAAAAGAAGGACGAGGAATGGTGGATGTGTACAGATTCTAGATCCATCACAAGATTGCCATCAAGTATAGACTTCCCTTGCCGAGAATGGATGGCATTATGGATTGTTTGAGTGGAGTTGAGTACATCACGAAGATAGATTTGAAGAATGAATATCACTAGACCTAGATTAGAGAAGGAGATGAATGGAAGACAGCCTTCAAAAACAAGGAGGGCTTGTACAAGTGGTTAGTCATGCCTTTTGGGCTAACCAATGCACCGAGCACATTTATGCAGCTTATGAATGACGTATTGAAAGATTTTTTAAGAAATTATTTTATTGTTTATTTGGATGATATTTTGATTTTTAGTAAGACATTGGAGGAGCACTTGATACATATTCGAAGAGTTTTTGAGAAGCTCAATGAGAAGTTGTTGATTAATTTGAAGAAATGTAGTATTGTGAAGAGAGAGTTGGTGTATCTGGGATTTGTTGTCTCAGCAAAGGGTCTTAAAATGGATCCAGTGAAGGTCAGAGCTATCATTGAATGACCTACCCCAAGGAGTGTTACAGAGGTAAGATCATTTCATGTTCTAGCAAGTTTTTATAGAAATTTTATTAAAAATTTCAGTAGTATTTGTGCACCTCTAATTGAAGCAATGAGAGGGGATAGAAAAGAGTTTAAGTGGACTACAAGAGCAGCCAAAAGTTTTGATATGTTGAAGAAGAAATTTACAGAGCAACCTGTTTTGGCACTTCCAGATTTCAATAAGGTCTTTCAGGTAGATTGTGATGCTATTGGTATTGCCATATGAGTTTTTTTGAGTCAAGATGGTAGGCTTGTTGCCTATTTTAGTGAGAAGTTAAATTATGCTAAGAAGAAATATTATATCTATGATCAGGATGTTTACACTATAATTCGGGATTTGAAGAAATGGAGACACTATTTGTTGTGAAAATAATTTTTTTTATATAATAATCACTAGGCTTTATAGTATGTCAATAGTCAAGGGAAGTTAAATCAAAGGAACTTAAAATGGGTTGAGTTGTTGCAGAGATACCTTTTTTTTGAAGCATAGGAGTCAAAGGTCAAACAGAGTTGCAGATGCCTTAAGTAGAAGGAAAAAATTGTTGATAGAGATGAATATAAAGGTCGTTGGATTCAATGAACTCAAGATTTTGTATCTTGGGGATCCAAACTTTGCAAAAAGCTTGGAAGGCTTGTTTGGAACCGATTACATTGGATAGGACAAGATGGTTGGATTTTTTAATCCAAGATGGGATATTGTTTAGAGGATCCAATTATGCATTCCAAGGAGTTTGATTAGAGAGAACCTAATCAAGAAGAAGCATAGTGGAGGATTGGTTGTACATTTCGGTCAAGATAAGACCATTACTCTTGTTAGTGAGAATTATTACTAGCCACAACTACAACAAGATGTGAAGAATGTTGTATAAATTTGTAGAGTATGTCAGATGGTCAAAGTAACAAGTCATAATATAGGATTGTATTAGCCATTACCTGGACTTGAGAGGCCATGGGAGGATATTAGCATGAATTTTGTTCTTGGCTTGCCAAGGACAAAGAGAGGGCATGATTATATATTTGCAGTGGTGGATAGATTTTTTAAGATGGAATATTTCATTTTGTGTCATAAGACCAGTGATGTTGTTCATGTTGCAGAGTTGTTTTTCAAAGAGGTAGTGAGATTACATGGTTTACCGAAGAGTACAGTTTTAGACAAAGATACCAATTTTGTTGGTTATTTTTGGAGGACATTATAGAAGAAGTTGAAGATGTATTTGAAGTTTAGTTTTGCACACCATCCATAGACTTATGGACAAATAGAGGTGGTGAATAGGATTTTGGGTAACTTGCTAAGAAGCTTAGTACGTGTTGACCAAGGCTATTAGTATGGGTCTATTACACTTGATCCATGAAGAATAGAATCATAATGAAACCACTAATACTATATCCTAAAAAAGATCATCCAAATGAAAATTGAACTAAACATTTATTGAAACTAAAAATTCTAAATTAAGAAAGTTATTGGCCTCCTACAATGATTTAACAACTAAGCCCTTACAGCTATGATTCAGAGATTGGAAATATAGCTTGAATAGTTATTTCAATCATCATGAAGGTGCATTTAACTTGTCAAACTAGAGACGTAAACTTGAAATGGGTCAGCACAGTATGTGCACTAGGAATCCAAAGTAGCCATATTTATCCTACAGCTAAGAAAGACTCAGTGTTGAAAGTAAATTTCTTGGAAGGAAATAGCATAAGTGTTGAGCATCAACCAATAACTTAAACTAAGTTGAAATGCATGACAGAAATAAAAATCTAAGCAAACAAACAAGAAGCTACTATGTCAACTTTGGCTGCAAGAACAGTCACAAAATGGAATTCTAGTGGTTGCAGGAACAGACAGTGCCAGATTCTTAACTAATTACTGAACAAAAAATAAGAAGCAACTAAAGTAAGGGATTTAATACTCACCAAGTGGGCCCCCTTAGATGATTATCCCCTAAAAAAATGTAAACTCATATGCATGAACTTATAACTTCATTTCATTCATTGGAAAACATGAGTACAATCGAGCAACATGACTGTATTACTGAAAAAATTAAGAATGTGAGTACATTATCAAATTGAGCAACCTCTTCAAAAGGAGCATCTGAGTCTTATTTATAAGAAAAGTAGCTACTAACTAATCACCTAGCAAGGCATTCAACTCCAACAGGTCTAGAGGATGCCACTTTACGAAAAGTTCATAAAAAGTGGAGAGGCGATTATGCATGCATGGAATCTGGCCAAGCATGTTTGCCTGAACGCAAACTTGGCACAATAGTAATGCCTATATTCGCTCAATAGACAATTAAGAGCATTTACAAGGTGGTTACAAATTTGATTTGAATGAGGAGTCTTTCCACCGTCGAGAGTCTTCCTTCATTGAATCACCACCTTGTTGACCGGTATGGCAGATGACCAGTTGGTGGAATCTTCCTTAATTGCGGGCCTCTAATTATATATGTATGACAATATTAGTGCGCACGAAAACTACATATCTATAACTATCTCAAAGTGGAATTCGTTAATCCACATGTAAAATTAACATAGATAGTTCATATACCATGTCAATGTCATTTAAAGGTTATGAAAATAAGCTCATGTCCAATGTCTATGGTTTCTAAGGAAATATCATAAAAAGGTCAACATCCAAGCATCAAAGTCTATGACAACTATAGCAAATGGATAGCAAACTCTATCAAAATTGAACCATAAACTAGACTCATCACTCCCCCCAATCTAAGGTTTTCTCATTCCTCCAGCAGAGGAAGAGTTGTTCTTTTGCTTGCTCAATGCCCTGAAATTTGCAACTACCAGCTATCCTACATCATTTTTTGTTGTGTGTGAATTAGGGTCCCAATAGAACCCTTGTTGTCTGTCCAACTTGCTCCATCTTTGTCTCTTTGCAGCTATATTATACTGGTAATACCTAAAGTTTGGCAAAGGCCACAATAAGATAGGTGGCTGAAAAGTCAGTGGAAGCCAAAATTGTCCCTTCGTCCTTCCAATTTGTATATCTATCAACTCTCTTAAGTGTTGCATCATAGTCTACATAGAATGAAGCTCAGCTTGTTTCAATTCATCAGTTAGGTTGTTCCACCTTTGTGATAGGTATCCCATTACAGATTCCCCTATGGTTTTTGTTATCTCCTCATATTCTTTATAAATTGCTTCTCTCTCAGGTAGGATTCTATTGCCATAGCTTGGTCGATAAAGAGTTTTGTGTCAATCCCTGAAAAAATGTCTCCTGGATTTCTAGATTCGGCCCTGATGGATAGGGGAGTGTTGGATTCAATTTTCCTATAAGTCCTGAACTATTTTCCCCAACTAACTTCATTCTATATCCAGGACATAAATGCCCTTAATTGGAAATCTCCAGCATACAATAGTGGATTCCAATCATCGTCTTGGGTCACAACATAATTATGCAAATAGAATTTAGACAACAAATTCTTCATTTTAGGAGGAGCAATCCGATAAGCATTGAAAAATTCAAGAGAGGTCTCAATGGAAGGATTCAAACCTGAAACAATCCTTGCTAGTTTAAAAGAAAGATGCTTCTCCTTAAAATACAGAGTATAAACCCTTGGAGGAGTCCTACACTCTAAGATCTGAGGTACTAAGGCTGCCATATTATCCACCTTTTTCTTTAAAGCAGAATTTTCTTTATTCTTATCTTCAATCTCTTCATCTCTCTTTTGAATTTCCCTCTTTAGCCTGTGCTTCTCCGCTTTCCATTCTTCTTCCCTCCTTTGCACTTCTTTCCATAAGTTCATGGCTACCATGTGCATTGAAGAATCAAAGGGCCTATGTATTCCTACCAAAAAAATTCCTAGCACTTTTGCTTGCTCTTCATATAGCACTAGTTGCATGGCTTCTGTTTGTTCAACCAATTTTAGATGCAAGGGTACTAACTGTTCTCCCAATTCTAGTTGTAGGGCCTCAAGTTCTTGTTCTTTCTCTTATTGCAGGAACTCTTGCTTCTGCTCTTACTACAGGAGCTCCTAATTTTCCTCATACACTTGGCTTTCAACTTGTTATGCGATGTCAAAAAGATCTTCCAGCGTTATTTTTCTTGCTTCCTCAAATATGCCCTTTTCCTCGACATTCACCCGCCCCATTGGAGCTTTTGTATCCTCTTGTGATGTTTCTCTAGGCTCAGGGCTTCCCTCAGGAGATACACCAAAGGCTGGCCCAACTGGTCTTGATTTTCTCAGAGGGATTTCATGTTTTTCTTTTGTTGTAGGAAGAACAGTGTCAACCTTATGTTTCTTAGAGCTTGGCACTTCTTTTCCTACTGTTTTCTTTTTAGATTTTCCCTTTCTTATTTCTGCCTTCTTCTTTTGTGCCCTAGTTCTCATTAGGATGCTAAGAGGAACATCATCATAAAAATCTGGAGAGAAAATTTCTTTGTCTAAATGTTCAGTCTCAGAAGAACTAATCTCTATGGTTTACTTGGTTGCAGGAGGGTTTACACTAGGGCTCGTGCCAGAAGTTGAGGCTCCAGAAGTAGCTCGAATATTACTCACTCTCCTACTAACCCTATGAGGTTGAGGCAAAACCCTAGGTCACAAATGCTATGGTATAATTTGATCAATATTCAAGAATTATTCCCAAGTAATATCAAACACATCATGCAGAGACATCTCAACTAATAATTTTATCAGACAATGGTGGGAAACGAAATTGTCCCTACATTTTTCGGTCTCAAATTCCATGACTGAAAGAAGGTGGTATAGCATGTTTGACTCATTCATTCTTATCCCATGCCTCATGTGGTTCAGGAGTTTGAAATGCATAGAATGTAGATTCGACCGACGTCCTTCATAGGTAATGTACTTCACAACATAAATGGCTACTTGCTTCCATGGCTCAGGTAGAGAAATTCTCTTCGCACCTTGTTTGTCCACACTCAATGGAGGGTCACCAGGTTTTGTAAATTCAGCCCTAGCTAACCTGGCATCTTTGGTAGTAGGGTAATTTTCACCATCGGCAAGCAACCCTATAACTTTTTTAATGCTCACTTCAATGGCTATGACCTCCAACCCTTTTACCATGGCCTTTCCTTCACACAGTGTCTAGGAAAATTCCAATGCAACGTCTTCATCAAAAGCATCCACAATTTTTGAACTTGGTCAAGCAAGGTGCATCCTATAGTAATACTCATGAACCATGGGTTCATTTCAAATTAACCCACCTCCCATTGTTCAATTTCCTTCAATCAAAAAATCGCTCTGCAAATTTTTCCTTCATGTAATCTTCGTCTGAAAGCTAAAACTTCTCCTTCCTACAATGCTAGTGTTGTTTGAATTTTACCTTTTTGGCTTAAGATTATTATGGAAGCAATAAATGTAGTAAAGGAGTAATAAATGAAGGCTATGATAAAGGAAAATGGTGGTGGTTGATGTCATTAAACACATATGAACCGTCATCTCACTCATACTTCAAATCGGCTCAATAACTTAACTTTGCTGCTAAATTTCCAATGCTAGTGTTGTTTGAATTTTACCTTTTTGGCTTAAGATTATGATGGAAGCAATAAATGTAGTAAAGGAGTAATAAATGAAGGCTATGATAAAGGAAAATGGTGGTGGTTGATGTCATTAAACACATATGAACCGTCATCTCACTCATAATTCAAATCGGCTCAATAACTTAACTTTGCTGACGTGACCCAATACAGACAAAAATGCGGACATGGTATTCACACTTTTTCCCCCCAACCTAAATTTTCACATGTGTCCTCACATGCGAGGTGGTAATGATGATTTCATAGGGGCATGGAATAATTACATGCTATGGAGAATGTCCATATTAATGTACAACAATTATATGAATGTACTAAAAGATAATTAAGATATAACAAATTGATGTGCATGTACTTGAATTCATGGAAGATTTGTTGCAAATATTATGGAGAAATTATCGGTCACTTTTCAAGAAATCAATTGAGAAATTAATGAAAGTGGAGTGGAATGAGGTGGAATGGAATGAAGTGAAATGATGGTGACATGATGGAAGAGAGAGAAAGGTGGATATGGATGGGTGGATGGGTGAATAAGTGGACCCCCACAAAAGTGGAAGTCTTTGTTATGACAGGTTACATACCTTAGTTAGCCATAAGGAGGGACACTAGGTCTCCTTCCTTCAACTGCAGGAAGTTTGGGTGTTGTATGCTAAGTGAATTGCTGCGAAAATTCCTCCTTGGAAGTTGGCTTGTGTTACAACCTGAGGTGATGGTCGTTGACAAGCATCTTAAATCTGACAGGGTCAATGGTAGTGAGTTGAACAACTCCATTGGAAAAGACTTCAACAACCTCATATGGTCCTAGCCACCTTGTCTACAATTTTCCTACATTGTCTTGATACCTTGAGTCATAGAGCAGTGCCCAGTCACCTCGCTAGAATTTCTTATCCATGATGAATTTTTCATGCCACTTTATTCTTTGATTCTACACTACCTCTATGTGATACAAGGTTTCCTTCCTCATCTCATCCAAAGCATTTAGTTGGATGATTCTATCTCTTTGTGCCTCAGAGATATCCATCCCCAAGTGTATTATAGTCCTATGAGTCTTATGCTCAAATTCAATGGGCATCATAGTTGTCTTTCCATATAGTAAGTCAAATGGAGTGAATCCTGTAGTTGTTTTCCAAGTAGTTTTGTAGGCCCAAACAACTTCTGGTAGCCTGCTTGCCCAATCCTTTTTATAGATAGCCACTATTTTGGTCATAATGACTTCAATTTCTTTGTTTATCACCTCAACTTGGCCATTGGCCTAAGGGTGATAAGGAGTAGACTTCATGTGCCTAATGTTGTAATCATTGACCAGTGTTGTAACAAGGGTTGAAGTGAATTGAGCCCCTTGATCAATCACTATCTCCCTTGGAACCCCATACCGTGTGAAAATTTCTTCATAAAAAAATTATGCAACCTTATTATCTCTTGCATGCTTCATGGCCTTAACTTCTACACACTTGGTTACATAATCAATGCATACCAAGATATAGGATTTACCATTTGATGGAGGATCAATGGGTCCTATAAAGTCCAATCCCCACTTATCAAATGGAGTGATTACTATCTGGGGGTAAAGTGGCATCTCATCAGATTTGGTTGGTCAACCCATCTTATGGAATCTATCACACTTCCTTGTGGAGTGTGGGCTAGTAATATCATGTGTTAAAAATCTTCATTGATATCCTTTTGGCTGCAAAATGCCCTCCACAGGATTCATTGTGACATGCATAAAAAATATCATATGTCTCATCTTCCCTCACACATCTCCTCATAACATGGTTTGGTCCAATGTAAAAAAAACATCCAGTAATCCATGAGAAAGGAAAATATTTTTCAATGAGCACCCTCTTCTCTTTTGGAGAGAAGTGAGGAGGAACTCTCCATGTGACCAAATAATTAGCTATGTCAACATACCAAGGTGTCTTCACACTGATGGAAAATAAATTCTCATCAAGGAAAGAGTCATCTATGACTTGATTGTCTTCTAATGTGGTCAGCCTTGAAATAAAATCTACAATAACATTGGCCTTCCCTGGTTTATCCGCAATGGTTATGTCAAACTCCTGCATCAGTAGTAACCATCTTGCTAGCCTACCTAAGATCAACAGTTTATTCATGAGGTATCTAATGGTTGCATCATCGATGTGCACAAAGATCTAGTAGCCTGTTATGTAGTACCTAAATTTTTTTAAGGCATAGATCATTTCCAACATTTCTTTTTGTCACTGTATAGTTCAATTCAGCGCCCTATAGATTTTTGCTGACAAAATAAATAACATTTTCAATAGCTCCTTCTTTCTTCCCTAAGACTTCTCCTATAGCATAGTCTAATGCATCTGTATGGATGTGAAAAGGAAGCTCCCAATTAGGACCCTTGAGTACAGGAGCATGATTCAAAGCTGCTTTCAAGTCATAAAATGCCTTGTCATAGTCTTTTGTCCATTGGAATTCAACATCTTTAGTTAGGAGATTATAAAATGGTGTTGCCATTTTGCTAAAGTTTTTGATGAACCTCCTATAATAACCTGCATGTCCTAGGAAACTCCTAACATATTTTTGTTTTGCAGGGATAGGAAGATTGGTGATCACCTCAATCTTTGTAGGATCTACTTTAATTCCTTTTTGAGAGATGTAGTGGCCAAGAACTACACCTTCCTGCATCATCATGAAGCACTTTTCACTATTTAAAGATAGATTGTGGTCTTCACATCTCTGTAGGACTTTCCTAAGATTTTCCAATGCTTCATTGAAATCAACACCATAATTAGTGAAGTCATCCATATAGATTTCCATGCAATCAAGAGAGATATCTAAAAATATGTTAATGGCTGCCCTCTAAAAAGTTGCAAGTGCATTGTATAAGCCAAATGAAAGTACTGAGTAGGCATAGGCCCCACATGGATAGGTAAAGGTGGTCTTCTCATGGTCCTCTGATGCTATTTGGATATGGTTATAGCCGTTGAATCCATCTAGGAAAGAAAAGTATTGCTTTCCTACAAGTGAGTCAAAAACTTGATCTATGAAAGGTAAGGGAAAATGATCCTTTTTTGTGGCAGCATTCAATTCCCTGTAATAAACACAAACTTGTCACTTCCCTCCTTTTTTGGGCACAAACACCAATGGGGACACCCACTGGCTATCTAAAAAGGGGTAGATAAATCCTGCATCTAGCAATTTCTATAGTTCCCCTTTTACAATTTCTCTCAAAGCAGGGTTGATTCTTCTTTGTGGTTGCTTAACTGGTGTACATTCATTTATTATGTATATCCTATGAGTGCAAAGCTTAGGATCCAATCCTTTCATATCATGATAGTCCCATGTAAATTCACACTAGTGGGCCCTCAATAAGTTTGCCAACGACAATTGTTTTTCTTCACTCATTTTGTTGTTAATGTTTAGATATTTTCCTTCTGACACATGCACTTGTGTAGTTAACTCTACCATAGTTTCTTCACTAATTCTTGGTACCTGGAGTTCATGTGGCAGCAATGTATGAGATATAGTTGTTTTTGTAGGAAGAGTAGGCAGGAGTGTCTTCACTGGATCAGAAGAATCAGATGCATGAGAGGATGATGCTTCCTCTACCTCATAATGGTTTTGGACTATGTTAGACAATACTTCATCTTCATCTTGAAGCTGCATGAAAGAACTTATGCTTATCATAAGTTGTGCCATAAAATTAACTTCCTTGGACTCTTCACCAACATGTGACCATACAAGATCATTCATATTCTAAGATGGCTAAGCAAGGGGGTAGAGAACAATATTTTTGGTGCTCTTCCCATCAGAAATGGTCATGTCTCTTGTCTGGCATCCAATATAGGCGTATGTTGTTTCTAACCATGGCCTTCCAATAATAATGGGGTACCCACCTAGTGTGGCCTTAGGAGAAAGAATCATAAAATTTGCTAGGTACTCGCAGGAGTCTAGAGTTACCACAAGATCCTCTACTATCCTATCAAGCTTAATAGTAGAACTATTAGCAAGTTGTAGGATAGAAGGAGTAGGTCTCATGCTTGCAACATTTATTTGTTGCAGGATGTCCTTAGTCATTATATTTATTGTTGCTCCCAAATCAATTAGAGCATTCTTTATCTAGATCCCATTTATAACAACTCTTACCACATGACTCCCCAGGACATTATATTTGGGAATAGTCAATTTCCCAAGCATGATGTCAGCCAGCTATCCCACCAAATGAACCATAGTGGGGTCTTTTTTCTTCCTGCCTGGCTTCTTAAGGTATGCTTCCTTGATTTCTTTTTCATATATGGGAACATCTTTTATGGCCTGAAATAGAGGTATTTGGACACATTTATGCTTCAACTGATCTAAAATATCAAAATTTGTGTCCTCCCTTTCTTCTTTTTGTTTCACACTTTCCAACCTCTGGGGAAATGGTGGTTTTGGTTTAGTCTGCTTGATAAGGACAGAATCATTATTTTTAGGTGCAATTGGCTAAATGGGGACATTCAGAGGCTCCTCTTCTTCCACAGGAAGCTCAATGATAATGGGTGTGGAAGGAGCTATCAAATTAGTTCTTGAATGCAAGTGGATGTTACTTACACTCACAACATATGCAGGGAATTGATTTGGATTAGCAGAGTATACCGGTTGCTATTGTGTTTTATTATTTGGGTTAGGTGTGGGTTGAGCTAGTAGCTGAGTAGGTTTAGGTGCATTTGAACTTGAACTAGTAGGAGGAGGCATTATAGCAGGTTGTTGGGGCTGAGAAGGTGGCTTCATGTAATCGGTTGTCTGGTTTGTCCATTGTTTTCCTCCCCTCTATTGAGATGTTTGTTGCCAGTTTCCTGGAGGTGGCTACCAATTTCCTTGAAACTGTTGTCAATTCCCCTAAGGTTGTTACCACTGGGGTGGAGATTTTTGGTGGTTGGGTTAGGCATTTGAAGGGTTATTTCAATGATGTGGTGGATATCCTCCATAATTGGATGGATATGGGGGTTTTCATTGGTTACCAGATGAATAAGAATTGAAATATGGCCTAGCAAAAGATAATGGATCTAGTGACATGCCTTGTCTTGGAGCACATGGCCTCCTTTGTGCAACATAGTAGACTTGATCTTCTTCACCCTGGATTGGCTTGAACTCGGGTTCCATCTGCTTGCTCTCACTATTAGCTATCATCTTACATCTACAGTCCTTCTTTTTTTTGCAATGAGGGTAATATTCTGCCAACATTGCCTCTGCCTCCTCTTGTTTTTTCTTGCACTGAAGTGTATCTAGATGAGTAGCTATATTTTTTATGACATCTTTCTTGAATTCTACCAGTAAGTGAGTAATCTCCATCCTTGAAACTCCATTGGTAGATGACTTACCCATGGAGGATTGGTAAACTCTCCCCTTCTTTGAAGCTGCCCTAGAATAGTTCTGACAAATCTTCTTGATGTCTTCCCAAGGAACTTGGGTTATATCTCCTCCTCCCATTAGGTCCAAGACATCTGTGTAGCTATCATTAATTCCTCTCAAGAAAATCAGCTTATGTGATTCTTCATTGAGTGTATGATGTGGAGATTTCTGTAAGAAAAATAGAAACCTTGAGATGTAATCTTCCAAGCTCGCATCTTCCTTTTACTGCATCCTAAAAATGTCACCTCCTCTCATCTCACTTCCCTTGCAATACTCCTTGTATTTCTTAAGAAACTTTGTCTTCATGTCCTCCCAAGTCTCCATAGTATCTCTACCTAGGCTCATGAACCATCTTAATGTAGCTTCTTTCAAGGTGACAAGGAATAGCTTAAGCCTATGGGCATTAATGGTATAGTCATAACTCCTATAGAGTATATCAAACTCAAACAAAAATGTATCAGGATCTTATGTGACAAGTCCATAGAACTTAGGAAGGACTGAAGTAAGGATATTTTGGAGGTTTTCTACTTCATTCTAATGAGAAATGGGGAAGGAAAATCTGGTTGGTTAGGTGTGTTTCTATTTGCATCACCCATGCATGCCTGATGAAGTCCCAAAGCAAGGGGATTCTCAATCAAATTCTAATCTTCAGTGGAAACTTCAGAACTATTCAGATCCATAAATGAATCAGTGAAGGGGTGTGGCTATTCTTCTTCTTCATCTCTGGGTAGGTTTGGATACTCAATTATCCAGAATAGATCAGGATTGTTAGGAAGGAATCTCCCATGAGCATCTATCCTTTCTCTATGCATACGGTATCAACTCACTATCAGCTAGCTCACACAAAGAATTGGCAAAAGAATAGGGGGTCATTAGTTTCCTAAATGAGGGCTATACTAAGAACAGCTTCCATAAATACTATAGCAAGCAAAACTATCAATGACTCTAAAGAACTCCCTAGTTTGACACCATCCTTGGCAACAGTTCCAAAAATGTCAGCCTCCTATAATGATTTAACAACTAAGCCCTTACAGCTATGATTCAAAGATTGGACATCTAACCTAAATAGCTATTTCAATCATCATGAAGGTTCATTTAACTTGTCAACCTAGGGATGTAAACTTGAAATGAGTCAGCATAGTATGTGCACTAGGAATCCAAAGTAGCCATATTTATCCTACAGCTAAGAAAGACTCAATGCTGAAAGTAAATTGCTTGGAAGGAAATAACATAAGTGTTGAGAATCAACCAATAACTTAAACTAAGCTAAAATGTATGATAGAAATGAAAATCTGAGTGAACAAACAGGAAGCTCCTCTGTTTGTTTTGGCAACACGAACAGTCACAAAATGGAATTCTAGTGGTTGTAGGAATAGACAGTGCTAGATTCTTAACTAATTACTAAAAAAAAATAACAACTAACTAAACTAAGGGACGAAATTCTCACCAAGTGGGCCCCCTTGGATGAGTGTCCCCTAAAACAAATGTAAAATCAGATGCAAAAACTTATAACTTCATTTCATTCATTGGAAAACATGACCACAATTGAGCAACATGACTGTATTACTGAAAAAACTAAGAATGCGAGTACATCATCAGATTGAGCAACCTCTTGAGAAGGAGCATCTGAGTCTTATTTATAAGAAAAGTAGCTACTAAATAATCACTTATCAAGGCGATCAACTGTGATAGGTCACGAGGATGCCACTTTAGGGAAAGCATAAAAAGTGGAGAGGTGGTTACGCATGCACAAAATCTAGCCAAGCATGTTTTCCTAAATGCAAAATTAGCACAACAGTAACGCCTATATTCGCTCAAGAAACAATTAAGACCATTTACTAGGTGGTTAAAACTTCAATTTGAATGAGGAGTCTTTCTGCCGTCGAGAGTCTTCCTTCATTGAATGACCACCTTCTTGACCGGTATAGCGGATGACCAGCAGGTGAAATCTTCCTTAATTGTAGGCCTCTAATCATATCTGCATGACAATATTAGTGTGCACAACAAATGCATATCTATAACTATCTCAAAGTGACATTCATTAATCCACATGTACAATTAACATAGATAGTTCATATAGCATGTCAATTTCATTTAAAGGTTATGAAAATAATCTCATGTTCAATGTCTATGGTTTTTAAGGAAATATCATAAAAAGGTCAACATCGAAGCATCAAAGTCCATGACAACTACAGCAAATGGATAACAAACTCTATCAAAATTGAACCATAAACTGGACTCATCAAAAGCGTTAAAATGTCTACTCTAATCCATCTTAAACTTATCCCATTTTGGAACTGGTGTCATGTTGATGTGGAACAATGACCCTTTCCCAATCCTATGATCAGTGAGCTTGTTTCAATCGATTCTATTGAAGAGAATCAATGAAATTGTTGTGATATATGGATGAAAACATGATTTATGCTAAAATGAGTATGATGCAAGAGTTAATCTACCATGATTTTATGCTAAAAGATGTAGATATGCAATTGCTACGCTAATCTAAATGAGATTTAAACTAAAAAGATTCAAACCCTAGTTCTCTAATTAGCTAAATGGATGCATTATGGAAGCCATTAATGGAAGCTAAGTTATTATGCAACTAATTTAAACTAAAATATGTTAAATGTATGCAAAGTATGAGTGTGAGTGAATTATTTCAACAACATAAATTTGATGTTGAGAGATGGATCCATTTGTCTCCAAATAGTGACCTATTTATAGGAAAGAAAATGAGAAATGGAGGGTTGAGATTGAAAAAGCTAATCAATAGTCAAGGATGGGGGAAATTAGAGGCATGGATCATGGATTCTCATCAATTGGTGAGAATGAAAGATGAGATTTAATCAAGGGTTCTCATTCCTTCCAAACAAGCACACTTTTGACTTGTACAAGAGGTCAAAAGTTAACTTGCATGAGAAGTTAGAAGTTAAATTGGATTTGAAGTTAAGTGAGAATATTCCCTTTCTTAAATGATTTGAGGAGAAAGATATTCTTTGGAATATTCATGGGTGAGGAAAAAGGATAATTTGTGAATTAAAAAAAGTTTAATTATGCAAAAGTGGGGTGAATATTCCATGGAAATATTCCCTTCCAAGTGGGAGGAATTAGATTAATTAGATAATTGCAGATTAAACAAGGTTTAATCATGCAATTAGGGGAATTAGAAGAATAAAGTGATATTCATTAAATTAAATGATTTAATGAATGGGAAAAAAGGTGAGATGACATTTATTTAAATAACTTAGGGTTATTTAATTAAATAGGAAGAATTAGGGAATTAAATTAAATACTTTGATTTATTTAATTTAATGAGATGAAATGTTTTTGATTAGAGGTAAAAAAATAGTTTTGAACAGTCCCGAAACCCTTTACAAAAAAGGATAGTTGAAGCAAAAGATAACTACAAAAAATAGCACACCATCAACGAAACATAAGCCAAAAAGGAGGCACAAAAGTAGCCCCACTACATGTTCTTCAACATATCAGTAGCCTCCATGTTGCACACCATAGCCTTTTCACCATCATCCATAACTTTAGGCGAATCCACAATAGGAGCCCCAGCTTGCACCTTAGTTTTGTTCCTTGTTTTGGCCCCAAACCCACCCTCTTTCACCTTAGTAATCAAAAAAATGAGATGAAGTGTTAGCGTGAAAGGGGGTGAATTAACCCATTTTGATGAATTAGGTTAATCGATGAAAATGATCCAATTAATTAAATAGGTAAGCTAATTTAATAAATTAATCGAAAAAAGGATGGGTTTCAAGAGGAAATGATGTTGGTATACCTAATTCGAGTGTATGATATCATTCGAAACATTTTTCAATGTCTACATTTTGCCCCTCTTTGAAGTGAGGTATATGTTGCTTCGTTTCAAAGACTGTTGCTCTTTAGATTAAAAACGGTTGCCCAAATCAAAAAATAAAAACTTTTTGATTGTTCGATGCCCCACTGCTAAAGGATTAAACTGATTCCCTACCTCCTCAAGAAATTAGGCAGACATTTTGAATTTTGGGTTGATTCCTTGACAAAGAGGAAAAGATGCCCCAATGTTCCAGAAAAGTTTTGGGATGAAAGAATCATGCCACAAACATTAAAAAAAATGATGCAAAATAAGCTTTAGATTGGAAAAATTGGTGGAAATGATGATAAACCGTAGCTTGAAGGTTAAATTATGGCAAAAAACCCTAATTTTGATGTATAAATAAGCCAAGAAGGGTCACTTTCAATTCATTTGTGCATTCACACCTTAGAGATTTCTTGCATTTTGAGCTCTAAACCTCTGACTAAATGGCAAGACGAGAGCTTCCATGACACATTTCCAACTAAGCTCGAGAGCACTAGAGGCTTCCAAGCACATGGCCATCGGTATGTGATCCAGAACTTGATTCGAAATTTTACTTTTTGATGCACTTTTACGTTTTGAAATTTAAACTTTGGCGGCATCACTATATTATGATACCTATTTGAGAATCGGCAACTGTAAATTAAATTTTAACAACGCATATGTATATTGTGATAGTCCGCAATTTAGAATTAGGGTTTCCAATTTTAAATTGTGATACATATGTTTATAGCGAAGTACTTCTGGATTTGAAAATTAGGGTTAGCGTTCCTAAAGTTTAAATCATGATGCATATGTGTCAAGCGATGTGATTTGCAATTTTCAATTTGAATGCCTTTCGGCATCATAATTTGGAATTTGAAATATAGCGGTGCTACCATCATTTTGGAGCTAAAAATTTCAAACTAAGTCAATTGTTTTTTAATTTTGACATTATGGGCTTCGTGGGTGCAAGAGGTCATTCCACCCTTGATGTCTCTTACGCACCGGCCCACCATTTTAAAAAGACTTGGAAATTTATCTGAGTTGCACCAGGAGCACCTAGGAGAGATTGGCCTATGGTACATTGCATATATGTCAATTGTCTGGACACACCTGACTATGATGACTGCATTGTGTGAGTGATGGCATAGTGAGACTTCATCGTTTCACCTTTTGAAAAGTGAGGCAACAGTGACATTAGAGGATGTATGTGTCGGGCATACGGATTCGGTCTGTCATCAAGATAGGCATCTAAGACATTAGTTCCTTAGTGATTTCAATTCAAAATCATAACAAAGACACAACCAACTATGCTATAAAGCAGAAACAAGCACAGTTGATCCCCCATTGATCCTCTGAGAGAAGTGAATGCAACAAGAAATAGATTCGACATAAACAGATACCATGAAAGACAAAAAGAATACACAAAGATATACGTGGGGAAAACCCTTTCAGGTAAAAACCCCACACTCCAAAATTTCAAGCCATTGTATTATTCAGCAACAAAAAACCAGTTACAATACAATATCAGGCTCAAAGCCAATACAGGAGTTACATCTTGTTCTACTGGAGAAGTAACAGGTACCCTCAAGATTCCTTTCAGCTCCGCAGATGACTGTCACAACCAGCCTCATGGCCAGCCCAGTCATTCGGTCTCCAATGATTCCCATGCCCAGATCTGAGAGATAGAGTGTTCACAATTACAATGCCTAAGCAAACTGCTCGAACACCCTCTCCATCTCTCTACAAATCTCTTCACACCTTCAGCTCTCCAACCTGCAAGTCCAACATCTACAATCTCGCATCATGCATCATGCATTATGCTTGCAGCCCCATGCTCACGCATTCACATGCCCGCGCATCCTGCTCACAGTCTCATGGTCACGCATTCAGCTTGCACATCTCGCACTTGCTCTGCAACCCACAACTCTTACAGACTCGTCGAACTTCCTAAGAAATAATACATCTCTCATCCATTATGTAACCGACTTAACAAGAGCAAAGAAGACCATCCGCAAATCACGCATCTGGTCGGATTTGACAGATCTCCCTGCAACGAGCCGTCCATGCATTCAATGCCAACACCAAAATGGTTGAGCTCGCCACCCTTCGTTGACAAATGCAACTTCCACAATAACTATCATGGCATTCGTCCAATCACAAACCAACCAGGTGCCACGCGTCTAAGACCCATCAGCAATCGCAACTGATACAGCAACCAAAATGGTAAAATAGACATCGGGCGCGTCCAAGACTTCAAGCCAAATCTAACACTGTCGAACCCAGAGTTGGAACAGGAGTCGAAACAAGACTCCATCGAAAAAGCACACTACCACAGTTGGAGTCAGAGTCGGAGACGGAACTGGAGTCGAAACATGACTCCACTGAATATACAGGTTCAGGAACCAAATAGGTTTCGCGTCCACCCATGGCAAAGAGGAACACATCGGAAATAGAACTGACAGGGTAAAGTCAACCCAGGGTCAAACCAAGATGGGAACACCGGAGTCAAAGTCGGGGACGGAACAGGACTTTACCAAAAGTCCATGATCAGGAACCAAACCGGTTCCAGTTCCTCCTCTGCCAACTACAAGAAACAACAATCCAGAACCAGGACAAGGCGGAGGAAAACACCTCGAGGAGAATCCAAACATCCAGAGGAACTGGATCACAAAAGTAGGAGTCGGACCTGGAGTTGGAACAGAAACCGAAACAAGAATATGGCAAATAGACATTGCCAACTTCCAAAACTGGTTCCGCCTCCGCTAGAACCAAGTGGAGAGCAACAGACTGCCAAAGCCAGAGTCAAAGTTGGATCCAAAGCCAAACCCGAAACTTGAAAAAAGGAACAATGTCAGGTTCCAATCCGGATCCCCCTCTGCCAAAACAAAACTCGAAGAACCAAGAAAGCGGGGAGTAGAACTGGACACGGAATGGGAACAAGACCCGGAACAAGGCAAACGGAACAATGCCAAGTTCCATCCCGGTTCCGCCTCCACCAAAACAAAAGACTTTGCCAAGGAAACAAGAGAATTTGCCTAAGTCTTCAAAGGGGGTTCACTAGAAAGTTGAGGCATAATTCCCAACAATCTCCCACTTGCCGAAGACTTTCAGGCATCCTCTAAACAGGCCCAAACAAGGACCAACACATGCTCTCACACTCCAATCAAGACCACTGCAACAACATCAGAAAGATGTCCACCACCTTAAGCAATATCTCCAAACACAGGAACACACCAAGGTGAAATAGCAATAGTCTCAGGAATGAAAGAAAAAGATCCTCCAGACGGCAAAGGAAAAAAATAGCAAAGCACCACTCCAACCAAACTTGAGAACAAGAAAAAAACTGACGAGCTAGAAAGGCAACCATGAATTGACTGCCCTCATCCAACTGATCAAACCCACGTGATTGAAAACCAGCACCCACAGCTCATGCTGAAACATCCAACCACCCATACCTTAAAGGTATGACCTAAAAGTGAACTCATGCCATCAAAAGAAACCCACCCATCTTAGCAGCAAACAAGCACCATGTGTCAACCAGTCATAGACCAAACACATCCAAGTACTCCCACTACAAGGGCACTGTCCAGATGAGTGAAAACAAAGCACCATCACAAATGATCCAGGCATACCAAGTCCACCCAACCCAGCATAAAGAAATGTAACCATGTAGTTCCAAGGAACATCTATACTAATCTGCAACCACCTGCTGCAAGAAAAATTTCTCTCAACTGTCTTCCACAGTTCTTCCAAACACCTCCAAAATTGACTGAAGAAAGAAGCACAGGCACCTTCATGTTATCACCCATGTGGCAACACATGACCACAAACAGTGACCAACCCAGCACCACAAAGGCAACTCACATCTAAAGTCACAAGAGCAATCAGGAAGAACAAGACCAGATAAGAGAGAAACTATAAATCAACAAGAAAAATGCCCTTCTACAAACACTTCTAAATGCCAACTGTGTCAAGAATGATCTTCTTTACATCCCAAAGGGAAAAGCCTTGACAACATCCAACAAAACATGGATGTAAGCTCTTCAAAGAAGATCAAACCTACCCATATAACCATCTCCTATCAGTCCTCAAAAGCACAAGGAGATAAACTATGCTGTCCAACCTTTCATTATGAATCCTCCAGAATCTAAACCAACTCAAGATTCATAATATGAAAGATAAAGCATAAAACACCTAAAAGGTATAATGGGTAAATACCTTTCACAATGACACCACTGCTGAGAAGACCAAGAAGAAAAGAGAAACATGCTCATCCAAGATATACAGGCCATCATGGCTAACCTAAGAGCATTCTCTTTCAAGGTCTCTGTTGAAATTACATTCAACCAAAGTGCAGGCTTCTCGGAATTTCAGCTGTAACAACAACATTCACTTAAGAATTCAAGCCTCACCTTATTCTCCATGCATCCATGAGTATGAACACCTGTCATCTCATGCTAACTCCAAACTGCAACACAGCAATAACCATGAAGTCCTTCAGCATATGACCAATGTGCTCAAAGTAAAGAGAACCCCTAGACCACTGTCAAAGTTCCATAACCTAAAACAGGAACTTATCATGACAACATGATCTACACATCTCCAAGGGAGATACCATGCTTCAAGTGAGTTGTCCATGGTCTTCAAGTGCAAAACAACATGCCAAAACTCTAATGCACAAGCAAGAGTATACCATGACATAAAGCAAACAACTCTAAACCAACATCACCTGTTAAGCACCACTAGCAACTCAGCCAAAGACTATCAAGGTCCTTCATGGCTCCAAAGTGCTACACATCTCCAAATAGTGAACATGCATATGCAAATTCTGCAACACCAAAGAAGACACCAGTCATTGCTAAAGCTCCCACTGAAACGTGACACTGAGCTTTCCAAGCACCATGACTGACCACACCATCACTGTCAAAAGCTTACACTATGCCAGTGTACCTAGCTCTCCATGACATCGTGATCCACATGCTTCAGGTCCCCATCACTGACTATTTAGGTACTCAAACGCCATTCCTCCTCTCATCTCAAAACAGCCACACCAATGCACAAGTGACCACAGACAAGGTTAGCTAATAGATCTGCACAACACGGTTACACCCTCGTGGATATAGACAGTCCACTTCCGAGTTGTCTCACAACAAGCATGTAGGTAAGGACAGCCTACAATATTGCACAACCCGTGGATGCAACCAAAAGTAAACCTGCAAATCTATCATTGCACTGGAAACTGCAAAACTGAGATAATCAAAGAGAACTGCCAAAGCAGACAATCATGACTCAAACACCAGATCAGGAATAGATCTGATTTGCCAGTCACGTCCACAACCCAAGCACCAAAGTCTAGAAAACCATCAAAGCATACCACAAGAATGCTAAAAGAGAAACATACCAACACTCCCATGCAGAGAAGACACCACTCCTCAAAACCAATTGAACTGCAGCTATCTCATCCAGTCACACCCCAGAAACTAGGATCTAGAAAAATAACAAACAGCAGTTCCACAAAACACAAGTTTTCCTTGACCGTGCAAAACCTGCAAAAAACCACAGTGTTTCCAAAACACCCATGCACCTCCATATTCACTGCTCATCTGGACAACTCAGGAGTCTGCACACAACCATCACAGTAAATCAGAACAATGAAAGAACAAGAGAATGCACCGTAGACTTTTTAGGAAAATCTACACAAAACCTTCAGAGCCAAAGACATGAATCTGAAACATGCAAGTGCAAGAAAGAGGCACACAGGAACAATAGGTCCATTTTAGACTAGTTCCAATGCCATAGTCATGCATAAGCACAAGGAAGTGCTAGGCTATCCAGAAGTTGCAGACCACCAAGGTCACCTCATAGCCTCCATGCAATCAGAGCACCAGAGAAAATGCCTTTAGTGCTAAGTTAGAAACACCCAACACAAGCACAACAATCCATAGCTGAACAACAACACAAGCTAGTCCATACCACCAAGGAGCCTCTCACACAGATGCCCATTATGAACACCAAGCTTTGCTGCAGTACAACCATGAACACATCTCATGCCCTTTGCAACAGGAACAATGTTACCAGTCAGGAGCTTCAGATCATTTTGCCACAACATGACCCACTCCATACTTTTCCAGTGTTTTTCAAACTGTATGTTGAATCAATGAAGCACACACTTCCACTCACCGAAGGACCAATCACCAACCGATTTCTCCAAACTTCCTCAAGCTTGCCAGGCTAAGAAATCACCAAAGGAGAAAACCCAGAACTTCAGCAACCAGGAGAAGTCTCTAATACCACTTGTTGGTATCATCAAGCCATGACCTCCCTTAAACATGCTCTGATACCACTTGTTGGTATCACGACCAATAAGCTACCAGCTCTGATACCACTTGTCGGGGATACGGATTCGTTCTGTCATCAAGATAGGCATTTAAGATAGTAGTGCCTTAGTGATTTCAATTCAAAATCACAACAAAGACACAACCAACTATGCTATAAAGCGAAAACAAGCATAGTTGATCCCCCATTGATCCTCTGAGAGAAGTGAATGCAACAAGAAACAGATTCAACATAAATAGATACCACGAAAGACAAAAAGAATACACAAAGATATACGTGG
>CM021100.1:955596738-955674007 GCA_007115665.2 Sequoiadendron giganteum
TAAGATGCTTAGAATAACAAATCTATATTATTCATCACAACTTAAATGATAATGATGATGTAGGATGTATGTTTTGTGATATGCTATGATTATGCAAGATGTATGCATGTTGACAGTTTGTGGATTT
Source organism: Sequoiadendron giganteum (assembly GCA_007115665.2). Classification (NCBI taxonomy): domain Eukaryota; kingdom Viridiplantae; phylum Streptophyta; class Pinopsida; order Cupressales; family Cupressaceae; genus Sequoiadendron; species Sequoiadendron giganteum. The sequence goes on from CM021100.1 coordinate 955,596,866, forward strand.
AGGATGGATGCATTGATGATGTTTTTGTTGATAGTCATGATACCAGGTTAGTGTAGAGAGAAGATAGAAGAAAAATGATGAATGACCATTGATTTTGATGATTTCCTCAAAAGATCCAACAAGTCTATGATCCACTGAGACTTTATGAGAGATGGTGATGAGAAATGCATGATGAGGATGAATGCATGATGTTAATTTTCTCAAATCTTGGGATTGATATTTTTCATCATTCCTTATTGTTTGATAACACATAGATACAATGCATCAAGGTATTAAAAATCAGGATGGCATTGTATCTAGTGTAATGGACTTTGACTCTGCAAATAGATAGGATAGTTCTTGTTCACACCTTGACATACGAAAACCTCATTGGAATGTAAGTTAGAAGCTTAGAATATATTGGACCAAAGCATATGCAATAGTTGACAATGTACTCCAAACAATCTTCCTACACCCAACTAAACAAGTATGTGCCAAGATTATTTTATAGAATACCCACAAGCATAGCAAATGAAAGATAATGATTGATGCCCTATTCATTTCTCTCAAAATCATTTTGATAGGCATCATCGAGAGGTCCTCAGAATGGGTCATTAAGATAAATCAGAAGAAAATATTAAAGATAAATAGTCAATTTTATCTATATCTCTTTCTATTTAAATATAGCGAAGTTGATTTCCGATGTTGATGTCCATTGCAGGAAGGATACATCCTAGGACATGTTGATCAGAGGGTTGTTTGATGTAGGATGATGATGAGCTTCATGATAAGCTATTGGCATAAACTTCACTGACGCACTTACTTATGATCTAGACTTTATATTTTGACACTTAGGTTCTCACTTTATGACTTGCTATACTTGCTTTCTATTCATTTTTCCAAAGGTTGAAGGTGTCGCTTCATTTAATATGGGTGGAATTTTATTGCAAGTGAAAGCAAAATGGGGTCGTTTTGAATTTTTTGGATTATTTCAATGGTTTTGGTATTTTGAAAATATTTTGAGGTTGTTTTTGGTATTTTTGAAAGTTTATGTGAATGTTTATGTTTTCGGATATTTGAGATTGTTTAGGGTTTTCTAGATTATTTGATGTTGTTTAGGTCTTTTGCATGTTTTCTAATTTTTTTGAGTTTTTATGAGTTTTTTGATGTTTTTGGGGTTTTTTGATATTTGAATGTTTTGGGAGTTTTGGAGTATTTGAACGTTTATAGATTTTCTGAGAGCCTCGACTAAGAACCTAACCTAAAATACCTATCCTAGGGGCCTCGGGGGTTGATCAAAGATTAGCCTTGCCTATGTTATATATGCAGAGACCACGTAGTTTGACCGCCTTGACTTATTGAAGATGAAGATATGAACAGTTGATGGAAATGTCAGATTCTTATGACGGACTCCTAAAGACTGCCCTAGAGTGTCTCGGGGGCACATCAATGATGGCCTTGCCTACGTTCAAGCTCAGAGACCCGTAGTTTGATAAGGGAATTACTTTTGGATTTTTGATGTTTGACCTTTTTAGGGGTTTTCATGTGTTTTGGATGTTTTGGATTTTAGACTTTACAACTTTTTGAATGTTTTTGGATTTTAGCTGTACAGGATTTTAATGTTTTTGGATTTTTTAATGAATTCTTTACAAATGTTTTTGGTATTTTCGATGAGATTTCAAATAACCTTAAGATATACAAGAACTCGATATGATTCATAACGAATTTCCCCAAGTGTGACGCAATAGACTACCTCGATATGGGAAAGACAAACTGACCTTAGGAATATTCCATGTAGTACTAAGGGGATACGATACTTCACAACATCAAGCTATGATAAGGATATGCATGGGTGATGGAATAAATAGGATGAATGACGTGATGGATGGAGGGTTAGGAAAAGAATGATAGGATAAAGATCTGAAGAATAGATAGAGGTGCTTTATTTAGTGAGGCGTTTGTTTGCCAGGTTTTCACCAAGGTACTTTTTCGCTTTTTTATTTTTGGATTTTGATCATTTTAAATGATTTTTTTGTATTTTCATATTTTACACCCCTTTTAAGACTAGGCATAAAACGTTTTGAGATGCAAGCTATTAGTTGGCTCCTACAAGGGTTCACCTTTAGGTGTTGATAATTGATATGCTCTTGATCCATAGCTTCTTGTGATGATAAAGGGAACCAACTAGTTAGGCTCAAACTTTCCTTTGTTGTCCTAATCTGGTAGATTATTTTGATTCTATTTTAGGACAAGATCCCTTACCTGGAAAGACCGACATTTGATCTTCTTGTTATAGCTTTGTTTCAGTCAGTTTTGATATACTTGCAAGTGATTGAGGGCATCAAGATGACACTCACCCGGGAATTCTAGCTCATTTAGCTGAGAGACTTGTCATTCTTCATCGATGATCAGGTTTTGTAGTCACACTCGCAGTGATGGGATTTCAACCTCAATAGGAAAAATGGCTTCCAATCCGTAGATCAAGGAGAAAGGGGTTGCACCTGTGGGTGTGTGGATACTAGTTTGATAGGCCTAGAGAGCAGGATTTAACTGCAGATGCCAATCACAATCAGCTTCATTGATCATTTTCTTCAAGATTTTTAGGATGGTCTTGTTTGTAGCCTCAGCTTCACCATTGCCTTGGGGATAATACGTGGTAGAGAATCAATGTTGGATGTTGAATCTTTGACATAGCTCTTTCACATCTTGATTTTTGAAGGGTATTTTGTTGTCTGAGATAAGGGTGTATGGAACACCATAATGGTAGATTAGGTAATTCAAGATAAACTTTGCATTTTGCTTCCTCATTATGTAGGTCATAGAGATGGCTTCAACCCACTTGGTAAAGTACTCAGTGGTTGTTATGATAAACTTGTAGCCATTAGATGAGGTTGGAGTGATTTTTTCTATGAGGTCAAGTCCTCACTATGAAAAAGGCTAGGGTGTAATCATTAGTTGTAATTCTTGAGTTGGAGCATGAATCAGATATCCATTTTATTGATACTGGACAAATTTTTGCACACATTGATGAGCTTTTCTTTCCATAGTTGGCCAGTAGTACCCCGTCCTCAACAATTTCTTAGATAAATTCATACCACTAGAATGGGAACCACATATGTCATTGTGTACTTTTTTTAAAGTGGTTAAGGCTTCCTCTTGGTTAAGACATCATAGTAATGTTTCTTTGATGCTTCGGTAGTAAAGGGTATCACTTAGGATCACAAATCGGGATGCCTTTTTGACAAAAATATTTTTAAAGTTGGAGGTGATATATAATGGTAGGGTTCCTATGCTAAGGTAGATAAATATGTCATGATACCATGGGGATCCAGGACCAACAATGACACATGAAAATTTAGATTCATGGATATCAAAAGTCAATACGAGAAGTTGTTCTACCAATAATTCACATTGAAAGATGTTGTTTGGCATGTCTAGCAATGATTCGATTGTTGCCATAAGGTCTACTGCTCGGTTGTTCATGTGAGGAATCTACTCAAAATTTATGTCTATGAAAAGGTCTGTGAGATTCTCTACCATCTTCTTGTAAGGAGTGAGCTTTTCATCCTTAGTTTGATAGTCATCATTGACTTGGTTGATAACTAGATATGAACCTCCATAGAATTTCATCTCTTGTATTTGCCACTAAAATACTATCCTAAGGCCTATGATTAGGGCTTCATACTCATCAATATTACAAGTACATGGGAATGTTATCCTGTATGACTTTGGAATGCAATCACCTTGAGGGGTGATGAAAATAATACCCGCTCCTAATCTATGTTGGGTGAACGATCCATCAAAGTACATCTTCCACTTATCTATAAGATTGACTAGGAACATTGATTCATCAGGGAACTCAGATATCAAAGGGTTCTCTACATAGATAGGTGTGTCTGATATTTGGTTTGTGATTACTTTTCCTTTAATTTCCTTACGCTCCACATACTCTATGTCAAATTTAGTTAAGATCATCACCCATTTGGCCATTTTCCCAGTGAGAGTTGCTTTAGATAACAGGTATTTCAATGGGTTGATCTTTACAATAAGTTTGATTTGATGTGACAACATGTAGTGTCTGAGTTTTTGTGAACCAAAAACTATTACTAGGAATGCTTTTCCAATGGATGAATAGTTGATTTCATAACCCACCAATTTCTTGTTGATGTAATAGATAGCTCTTTCCCTTTTGTTTTCATCATGTTGTGGTAGAAGAGCTCCTACTGCTACTGATTTTGCTGAGATATATAAGATCGGTTTGTTTGGTATCGGTGGCATTAACACTGGAGGTGCCAATAATTATTCCTTCATCTGTTGGAAAGATTTATCACATTTCTCATCCCATTTATAAGTTATTCCTTTGTGGAGAAGGTACAAAAATGGGTGGATTTTATCTGATAGTTGTGTTATGAATCTTCTGATAGACTACAATCTTCCTTGTTATCCTCTCATCTACTTCAATGTTTCTGAAGGTTCCATTTCAAATATGGGTTTTACCTTTGTTGGATCAATTTCTATCCCTCTGTGAGACGATAAAGCTAAGAATTTTCCCTGATGTAGCCCCAAAGATACACTTCTTTGGATTCAATCATACCTTGTATTCTTCAAGCCTGTCGAAGATGGGTCCTAAGACTTGTATGTGCTCACTTCTTCTTCTTTTTTCTAAAATATCATCCACATAATCTTTGATTGTTTTGTGGATCATGTCATGAAAGATGAGGGTCATTGCTCTTTGATAGGTTGCTCCTACATTCTTTAACCCAAATGGCATCATGTTCCAGCAAAAGGTTCCCCATGGACAACTGAATGTAGTTTTATGTTGATCCTCCTTGTCAATTATGATATGATTGTAGCCTAAAAAACCATCCATTAGTGATAGAATTTCATGCCTAGTCGTTAATTTGACAATGAGGTTGATGTTAGGAAGAGGGAAATCATCCTTCAGGCATGCCTTGTTTAAGTCTCTAAAATTTGTGCATATTTTGATACCCCTACTGGGTTTTGCGATTGGTACCAAGTTTGAAACTCACTCAGGATAATCTATTAGTTAGATGAATCCAATTTCAAGAAGATTTTGTAACTCTAGTTTCACCAAGAGTGCTATTTGAAGGTGAATCTTCCTTAACTTTTTCTTAACTGGTTTAGCTTCAAGATAAACTGCTAAGTGATGTACAACCACTTCTATATTAAGCCCCAACATATCAATGTAGGACCATGCAAATTTCACTCTTTGCTCTTTCAAGAATGCTGCTAGGTTTGTTTGTTCTTTGTCCAATAAGGATTCAACATAGAAAGTGATCTTGGGTGCTTCCTCTATTCCCACATTGACTGTAGTGGCCGTTTATGCTAACATTGTTGACTTCTCTAGATTCATTGTACTAAGGGGGGGATTGAATCTCTCATCCTTAGGTGCCTCAGAGAGGTTTTCACCTTTGATACATCCTTTATTTTTACTCTTTTAGGATCAAAAAGTGCCACTGTGTGATTTTCACTCAAATATCTACATGTTAGTTGCATTTCATCAATTTTGCAACTGAAGGATTCAATCACCCCCCTGTACTACGCCTCTATGTCTATCTCTATTTCAAAACCTACTTTATGATATGCCCACGATAGGTTATCGCAGAGTCCCATGAATTTTTTGATCGCTTCATCATTTTTGAATAAATCAAGAATCAGTGGGCCTTGTTGGTCCATGTCAATGAGTTGTGGGTATACTAGGCATATTTCAGTTGGCTAATTTCTTGGAGCAAAGGATGTAATGGATATCATGAAGAGGGATTTATTCTCAAATAGGTCAGCAACATCAAGGGGGAAGGCATATAAGGTTGTATTACATGATGTAGGTAATCAAGAGGAAGCCTCGTCTCGTTTAGCGGAAGTACCTCTGCTAATAAGGGTGATCTTGCTAGTAGTACAACCTAGGACAAGACTCTTTAATCATTTCTCAGGAATGATAGGTTTTAGATAGAAATTTTCATTTTGTCCTAGCTTCTCATTCTTGTTATAACCCCATCCCTTCATTAGCTACAAGACTTTATTGTCATCTTCCATGGGAAGAATAGGGACAAGCTGTTCATCTTGATAGAGGAGTTTAGAGACATCCTCCTCATTGATATCTTCTTGATTTAGATCCCCTCACTTGGTGAAGGTAGTAGCTTCCATCTTGATTGTTTTGGGCTCTTTGGTTCTAGATGTAGCTTTCTCATGGGATTGAGGTGAAAGAGGTAGCTTTCCTAAGACAAAGGTATCCTTCATTAGCTTATAGTTCCCACAACTATCATCCTAAATCATCACTTTGATGTCAGGAATGTTCTACATAATGGGTGTTTTCATTGTTGAGGTAGATGCAAGGGATGATGGGTCAATAAATGAGGTAGATGTTGTAGGCCCTTTGTCATTCTTGGGTATTTGGGGTATCTTATAGAACTTGGCCTCAAGATTCTTGTAGTAGTAAAAAGGCTCAGGATCTCCATGGATGGTAATTTCTCTACCCTCAAAAGCAAACTTCACGCATTGATGATAGGTCGAGGCTACAGTTTTTAAGGCATGGATCCATGGTCGACCAAGTAAGATGTTATAAGGAAGATCAAGGTCTAATACTTGGTATGTAGTTTCTGCAATGAGAGGTCCTACTTAGATGGAAAGCGCAATGATGCCTTTTGATACCCATTCTTGGTCATCATATGCTCTAATGGTGGTACTCTTTGCTTTCTCAATAGTATCCTCTGAATAGCCCAGGTTCTTGATTAACTATAGGGTACAAATGTTTAGACCAGCACCTCCATCTACTAAGACTCTTTTTACCTTATTTTTATGAATTAAAACCTCAAGATGTAAAGCATGGTTATGAGATGGTTGTGATGGTAGGTCTTGTTTTTAGAAGGTGAGAATATGATTAGCGATATGCCCCACCATAGCGTGAAACTGATCGGTGTCAATATCCTCGGGGATAGATGACTCAAATAAAGCTCTCTCCAATATTTCCCTATGTGCGGGGGAGAGCCTTAATAGATCTAAGATTGATATTTGGGCATGGGGTCTTCTTAAGCTAATCTAGGAGATTATATTTGTTGGTATTGGATGTTGGAAAAGTGGGTTGTGTCCTAGATTGAGACGGGACTCCTTGGATGGTAATAAATCCATGTCGTGTGGTGACACCACACTCCACACTAGATCCTTTGATAGTGACGATAGTAATGATGCTATCACAAGAAGTGACCATGTTGGAATAGGTATGTTGCACGTTTGTGTAATCCTTAGCTTTTTCTTTGTTGTTCCCTTTGTTATGATCCAACATAGGGATCTTGTATGTCTTAATATCCTTATTCCTAACTAGTACTTCAACATATATGGTGGCATAGTCTATGAGGTCTTGGATGATATTCTTGAGCCTCATGTAGTTTTTCATTTTGTGCCCTTTCATTTTGTGAAAATCATAGAGATTGGTCTCGTTGTACTAGTATGGTTTCTCTTGGGGTTCTTGGTAGTTTTACAAGTTGCGGAGGTTTATCAAGTTTTACTTTACCAAATTCTCCATGATGGTTTCAATGGGTTCATATAATTGTGTGTACTTGCATTTAGGATAGTTGTTCTTGTTGGTAGCTCGCCTTTGTTGTATCTCGGTATTGTTGATCTGATTGTTTTGAGGAGGTTTTGTTTGCTACACAGTTTGAATGTTAGCAACTTGATTATTATTTGGCCTAGGAGCACTTAGGACTACCTTAACATCCACCACACCATCATTTTTTACATTCTTGTTTTTAACCTAGACACGAGGCTTGTCATTTGAACTGATTTATGGGCGGTTGTAAGATTGGGTATTTCCTTGTGAGATTAGAGCTCATTCAATGTTAAGGGCTCTAAGGAAAATCTCATCATAAGATGTGATGCACTAACCTTTCAAGTGGAAACATAGATCTAGATTCAGATTTACTATGATGATTCCCACTTTTTGTTCATCAAAAAGAGGCCACTTGCTCTTACTAGCTCTTTGTCTCCACCGTTGCAAAAAATTAGTGAAATATTCTCCTTTGTTTTCTCCGAGAGTGTACAATTCGTATAGACTAACATCCATGTCAAGGTTGAAGGAGAAGTGATCGATGAATTTATCAGTGATTTCTTGAAAAATTTTGATACTAGGAGGTAGATGAAAAAAACCAATCCATGGCAGGACCTGTTAAAATTTGAGGGAAGAGGCGCATCAAATAAGAATCATTATAGGCCACCTCCATACACATGGCATTGAATTCTTTGACATGGTCCATAGGTCTTCCTCTCCCTTTGTATTTATCAAATTTGGGGATTTCAAATCTGGGAGGGAATGGTACCATTGCGATGTTTCGATCAAATGGATAAGGACATAGATTTTGTGTATGGGGCTTCTTTGTCTTTCCTATTCAAAGATCTCGCATTTCTTGGGATAGCACCTTGAATTCTGATGCTAGATCATCTTGCGGGTTTGGTGGATGAACATATGGTGGGATGATGGATGAGTGTATGTGGGATTTTGATGTGATGATGTGTTGTATGGGGTGTATGGTGGAGTGACATTATGTGAAGATGATTGAGGTGTGGATATATATGTTCCTAACACATTTGTATTCACAATGTTTTGTTGAGGATTATAGTAGGAACTTTTTTATTGTTGTTGTTGTTGGGCATACTGTTGAGCTAGTAAGATGCATTGTTGTTGTTGCGCCACGAGGGATTTTTTTTTTGTTTGTTGTTGTTGTTGTGCCACAAGGGCTTGTTGTTGGGCCTATTATTGTTGTTGTGCCATAAGGGCTTGTTGTTGGGCCTGATGTTGTTGTTGTGTTACTAAGGATGCTTGATAGGCTTCGTGTTGTTGTTGTGTTTCTTGTTTGCTACTTGTTGTGCTGTTAAGGCTACTTCTTATTTATTTTTTTGTTGTTATGCTACTAAGGCTACTTGTTGTTTTTGTTGGTGTGCTACTAAGGTTGCTTTTTGTTGTTGTTGTTGTGCTACTTGTTGTATTGCTAAGGCTATGTGTTTTTTTTTTGTTGTTGGACACCTTGTTGATAAGCCTATTTTTCTTTTTGTAAGGCTAAGGCATGAGCTTGTAATGTAGGACCATTTGGTTGTTGAACTTAAAATGGATTGTGGGTGCTGATGTTTTGGATGGGTTTTGAGATGGTGATGAGAGGTTGGGAGTTTCCTTGGTTTAACATTCCTTGTAAGATGGTGGATTGAGGTGGAGGAATGTAAGTTTGAGGTCCCATTTGATTTTTCATAGTGAAGGGGACCATGGGGAAAGATGATGATGGTATCATTAGATTTGGCAATGGTAATGACATACTACGACCTTCAGTCCATTGATTGGAAATATTCCCTTGTCCAATGTCTTGAGGATTTCCTTGTGCTAGAGATGTATACAAGGTATTATATGTATTAATGGGATTCGTTACCAAAGGATTATTTTGATTCGGATTGATGATGGATGGGATGGATGTGCTTTGTGACACCAATGGTATAGATGAACCAATGGGAGAATTGGGAAAAGATGTCCCTATTTGTAATGAGGTTTGACTCTATGATATAGTATTTATATGCCCTTGTGTGATGTTTTGAGACACTTGGTCCACACTAGTTTACATGATGGTGGGCACACTTGTGGTACTCATGGATATGGATGAAGAGGGGTGTCCTCGATATGTTGAGGTTGTGGTAGAGTAATGAAGTTCAAGGAGTTTATATGATTTTTTAGGATCTTCAGGAATGAGAGGAGCACCAAAGGTAGGTGTCCAAGTGGTTGTTGGAGGTAGAGGATTGGTATCAAGGGTACCCACAAATGGAAGAGTTAGACCAAAGTCCTTGGAAAGGCCAGTTACAAGACTAGGAGTAGATATTTTATTTTTCCTTGATGGTGGAGTTGTGAAGCCTTGTGCCAAATTTTGTGCAACAAATGATGGGAAAATTGGAGATATGTTTTCAAAGGCTTGATGTTCCATGACTTCCTCCCTAGTAAGCTCGAAGGGATTGTTTGTGATGTCTTCAATCTAATATAGTCTTGATGGAGATGATGGTTGTTGTGATGGGGTAAATTGATTTCTTAGATCAAATTCTAGAGGATTTGGATCACTTGAGGTAAATGTGACTTTGGTTTTCTCCATGATTCTCTTGTGTTTTGATCTTGTCTTTACCATAAATTTTGGGTCACTTATGGGAGAGTTATGTTGAGATTTGTAATTTTTAAACTCTCTAGATGACTCAAATCTAGGTAAAAGGGACACTCTAATTATTTTTGGAGTAATGATGATAATGGGGTATGAAAAGATGGGTGATATGTAAAGTGATCTTTGCAAAGGTTTTGGGACAACACTTTTGACTTGAGTTTTATGTTTTGATGTTAGAATAAAGAATGTGTATGAACTTGAGAATATTTAGGGTAGACTCGTGACCTTCAAGGTAAACTACTCCAAAGATGATAACTAACTTAGCTAGGTGCATGGAAAAGGATAAATTTCACATACAAAATAGCCAAGTTAGGGGTTGGTTTTGTTGGCAACACAAGGGCAGACAACTGAGAGGGAGAGTGAATCATTTGTCACAGAAATCAAACTTATTAACCTTATTCTCATATCTGATAGTTAAACATGAAATAAAAAACCATCATCACATCACAAACACACATAACACCAATATTTTTACATGGAAACCCTATTAGGGGAAAAACCATGATGCATATTAATCCACAAATTTATACTTTGTTAAAAGTATAGAAAATGGGTAATGCACTTGCATTCAGACACACTACCTAGAGCTCACTACTCAAATAAAAAAGAGGCTTACTGCCCAAAGGAAGACACACTATCTTACAGTCACATTCAGATTAAATCCATCTAAATATTTTGAGCTCAAAAAATAGCATCTGCTAATGCCTAATTATAGTTTCGGTTAAGCACATGAACACTTTCACACTTTACTTCTGCCTTTGAATGATTTGAAATTTATTCGCACACAACACTTCACACTTTGAATCACACACACATCTCACATACTTCAAATGGTATAAAAAATGTGTCCTATATATCCGCATCTAAGGATAACATCATCTGCATGTTGGCTTCAATAGAATATAAAATGTGTACAAACTGTTGGCTCAAATTAATAAACAATTTACAATGTGAATCAACTAGCATCGGTTGCAACATAGTGAAGACCCAAAATAATATCCTCGAACATGAAACGCCTTCAAAAATTATTCCTCGAAGATCCACAACATGCTACAATTGCATGTCGGCCAAGAACATGAAAAACATGAACACCCAGAAGAAAATCACCAATCATGAGCACAACGATCGATGCAAACCAACAACACGGATAGAGAATGATCTAGAAACATACACAAGAATCATGAATCACCCCATAAATATTCACATCAACTCACATTACGAGAATCACAACATCTTCTTTCAGGAGCACCAACTGAAGTAACAAAACAACTATCTGAACACAGATACTCATAACTTGATCAAATCTTCATGTGAACCTCTAAAAATTTTGGTGGATAAACTAGATATACATGAAAACAAACCCTTTAATCCACAACTACTCACCATCAATATACTGAACTTTCTATCATACTGATCTTCACTGCATCACTAGCAACCTACAACTTATTTTATTACAATTTTCTCAATATCCTTGACATATACAGTCTTCAATACATTAATGCTAATAGTTTTGACATCAATTACAACCACATATTAGCAATGTCCAACAATCTCCCCCTTTGGAATTGATGGCAACACATGATGTGAAAAACATCATCAACACAACTTCCTCTTAGCACTTTCTCCCCCTTAGGTTCTGACTCTTTTCTTCCATAACTCTTTCACAAGACCGTTCTCCCTTTTTTCTTTTTTAACTCTTCCAAAGTTTTTCACATGAATCTTCTCCCCCTTTCACATCAATGAAAAAGGTACACATTATTTTTCTCCACACAAGCTTTGAACCATATATTTGAACATCTGACTACTCCACCTAAGTAGCAGTCACCACAACATCAATCTGAATCACAAGATATGACTATATGTAATGCGCGGACTGATGCAAGTCATTGCATCTTAGTTTTGGTTAGGAGGGGTAATCACCCCTAGCTTCCCTCTGATATACTCAAAAGTATCCTTAGGAAAGGGCTTGGTAAAGATGTCTGCAATTTGTTCCTTAGTAGGCACATACTCCAGTCTAACTTCCTTTTCACTCACCTTGTCTCTCAAAAAGTGAAACTTGATAGATATATGCTTGGTTTTTTAATGCAGCACTGGATTCTTAGAAATGTTAATAGCACTTGAATTATCACAAAATATAAACATTGGTTCACCAAACAAAACTTTGATATCTTTCAACATATGTTTCATCCAAATACCTGAGTACAATTGTTAGCAACAACAATGTATTTTTCCTCTATAGTAGACAAAGAAATGGCATTCTACTTCTTACTTATCTATGAAATCAACTTCTTTCCCAAGAAAAATGCACCACCACTAGTACTTTTTTTGTCATTCACATCTCGTACCCAATCAGCATTAGTAAAATCACTCAAAGTAAGGTCATCCTCTTCAGGATACCATAGACCAAAATCAAATGTTCCCTTCAAATACCTGAAAATCATCTTCACAGCTGTCACATGAGATTCCTTAGGATCAGCTTGAAATCTTACAAAAATGCATACAACATTTATTATATCATGTCTAGTTTGAGTCAAATACAACAATTCGCCTATCATGGATCTGTATCTAGTATGATTTTCTTTAGGAGAATCATCATCTTGAATCAACTTACATCTGGTCACCATAGGTGCACCAACTGTCTTTGAATCTTCCATACCAAACATCTTTAGCGATACTCTCACATACTTGGACTGAGATTTAAAGATCCCTTTATCTAACTGTTTGATTTGTAATCCCAAAAAGAATTTCATTTCTCCAATCATAGACATCTCAAACTCACTTTGCATCTCATCAGCAAACTTCATGCACAAGCTTTCATCTCCTCCAAAAAATATATCATCAACAAAGACTTCAATAATCAAATCCTTATCATGATCAATCTTGAAATACAAGTCACTATCATTAGTGCCTTTATTAAATCTGATCTTCAACAAATACTTGTCCAATATGGCATACCATGCTCTTGTTGCTATGTGGTGACTGATCATGCTATATTGTACACTCTTCATGTATCCTCGTCGACTTTGTAAACCCTAATTTTTGGAAGCTTCTAAAAGCTTGTTATAAGAAGTTGGGATGGGGAGTTGTAGCGTGGCATTATTTGTTAGAAAAAATTCAATAGCGAAACAAATTTTCCTAATGCCAAGTCTCAGAGGAGAAAAGAGGTATTTTTTTATTGTTTACAATTACAGTTCATTAAAACACACATGAAAGAAATAACAAAACTCAGAAACAAACACATAACACAGTTGACACCAAATTTACGTGGGAAAACCCTTACGGGAGAAAAACCCACCACACCAAAGAAAGATCACTTGTATTATAGTAATCAAACTATATACAAGTTACAGTCTCTTCTTTTCAGATGACAATTCTATATCAGCAACATTTCCCTTATCAACCTTGTATAGAATTACACTGTTACAATGCATTCATTCAGCATACAGTGGAATTCACTCACTGATCATTCGACTAACCAACCCGACCAGACCCACGACCAAACTGTTCATCCATAGCTCAAGTTGTTTGTTCGTTTCCCAAAAGAAAATGGTCACAATAGTTCAACTGCTCAATCGGTTCACATTTTTCATCGCTCATTGGTCTAAGACAGATCATATGACAAACGCTTGGTCATCCGATTTCAACTTTATCGCTCATCGGTGAGACAACATAATGTGTCAAACCGATGTCAGACTGTCCACAAACTATTGCACACGACACCGACTCCTATCGCTCAGACTTCAGTGAAGTCTCCCAGATCTTCAAGACCATCGGCAAGATAATCATTATCGCCAACACACTGGGAAGTCACACCGAACATTCATGTATCCCTGATGACCCAACAAACACCAAGACCATGCATATCGACAAGAGTTACGTCGATCATTCACCAGGAGCAGATCCATCGGCAAGAGAAACACAATTGACAGGAGAATAGGAGGTCATGTTGATAGCACAAGTCTCACCAACGCGTTCATCACCAAGACTCTCCCCGATGATCTTCGTCACCAATACATCTACCATTAGAGCGAGCTGGAGATGTCACCTCGACTGTTCTAGTCATGCCAATATCGCCAAGACAACCACCAAGTCACGTCGACGTCGCCAAGACTTCTACTGTCAAAGTGATTTTGGAAACTCACTCTGATAGATCATGTCACCCCGATGGTTCTCAACACCAGGACATATCCAAGGTCACAACGATCTGATCAGCTGCTCATCAGCAAGACATTCCAAAGGTCTCAGTGATACTGCTCTTTTAGGAGTTCCATATGAGTAATGATTCAGGCACTTTTTCCAACAATCTCCCACTTGACAAAGATCTTACTGACACCTCCAAACCACAAGAAAATTACTGAGTTTTATGGGCACCAAGGCCCATCAAACTGGTACACCACCTATACTTGTCTATGCTCACTGCTTTCATCAAGGCATCTGCAACATTTTCCAGAGTATCCACCTTTTCTAAAGAGACCTTTCCATCCTCCACCATATCTTGTACAAAGTGATATTGCACATCAATATGTTTCGTCCTGGCATGGAAAGTAGGATTCTTTGCCAAACAAATAGCACTCTGACTATCAGAGTAAATTGTAATATTCCCTACATCAAACCCAGTGTTAGAACACAAACATTTTAACCAAATTTCTTCTTTACAGCCATGAGTTGCTTCCATGTACTCAGCCTCCATAGTGGACAAAGCAACTACAGCTTATCGCTTGCTCATCCACCTAATTGCACCACCATTCAACATGAATGTATATCCACTGGTGGACCTTCTACTGTCAATGTCCCCTACCCAATTAGAATCCACATATCCATGAATGTTGAGAGTCCTCTGTGATCCAACCAAATATCCATGGTAACACAGAGCATAGTCTGAAGTGCCGCTCAAATATCTAAGCACTCTTTTCATAGCATCCCAATGTGTCCTTCCTGGATTCGCCATAAATTGACTAAGAACTCCCACTGCTTGGGAAATGTCTAGCCTTATATAGACCATTGCATACATTAAATTTCCAACTGCACTAGCATAAGGCACTTTGGCCATGTCCTCCATCTTAGTAGGAGATTTCAGACAATCTTCAACATATAGCTTCGTTCCTTCCAAAACTGGAACAACTAGCTGCTCGCAATCATTCATACCAAATCTCTCTAGAACAGTATTAATATACTTACTCTAGCTAAGCCAAAGATTTATGCCCTTTCTGTCCTTGGTTATTTCCATCCCTAGAATATACCTATTTGCACCAAGATCTTTCATTTCGAACTTTGCAGACAACTGAGATTTTAGATCAGAAATCATTAACTTACTCTTTCCTATGAACAGCATATCATCAACATAAAGACCAATAATAAGAATCCGATAATTTTTAGTCTTGTAGTACCCACAATGATCTGATTTTGATCTTACAAATCCCAAAGACAAAACAAATGTGTCAAATTTATGGTACCACATCCTAGGTGATTGCTTCAAACCATATAGAGATTTTCTCAACTTGTAAACCAAATTTTCTTTACCTTTTCTCACAAAGTGCTCAGGCTAGGACATATAGATTTCTTCTTCAAGATCACCATGAAGAAATTTTGTCTTCACATCCATCTACTCAATCTCCAAATCATATGCTGCAATAAGTGATAAAATAAATCTAATAGATGTAAGCTTTGCTACAAGAGAAAAAATTTCCCCATAATCAATTCCCTATACCTAGGAATAACCCTTCACAACCAATCTCACTTTTTACTTTTCAACATAGCCATCTAGACCAATTTTCTTTTTAAACACCCACTTGCAGCCAACAGCCTTTCTACCTTTAATAAATGGGAACAAATCCCAAGTATCATTTTTCCTTAATGATGTCATTTCTTCATGCATGGCTTTCAACTAGGAATCTGAATCAGACATTTCAGTTGCCTCTTTTACAATCCTAGGCTCATTCATTTTAGTAATCTAACATAGATAATCCATACCTATCTGGTTGTTTCTTCTCATGTGTAGACCTCCTCATAGGCTAAGGCTGAGGTTGTGGTTCTTCTTGTTCAAAACTCTCAGAGCTACTCGAACTCTCCTCAGTTTTAGGTATGCTTTCAATTTTTTTTTCTCTTTTCCTAGAGTTAGATGTATCTCAACAACATCATTCTTCTTTTCCTCTTCTTTCATCCCTGATGGTAGATCCATTGAAGAAGGTTTCAGTTCTTGGACGATTACACTTTTTCTATACAATACCTTCTTAGTCATAGGATTCCAAAGCATGTATCCTTTCACACCAAGACCATACCCAATGAAGATACATTTTTCAGCTTTGTTGTCTAATTTAGATCTGTTCACATCCGACACATAAACATATGCTTCACAGCCAAAGACATGAATATGTCTAAGAGGCCTTCTTACCAGACCAAGCTTCCATAGGCATTATATAAACAAATGTTGAAGAAGGTGATCGATTCAATAAGTAACATGTTGTAGCCATAGCCTCAACCCAGAATATCTTCTCTAGACTAGCATTGCTCAACATACTTCTTACCTTCTCCATCAACATCTTGTTCAACCTTTTTGCAACTCCATTTTGCTACAAAGTGTAAGGTGTTGTTTTATGCCTCTTAATCCCATGGTCTTTGCAATACATTTCAAACTCATCAGAACAAAACTCACCGCCATTGTCAGTCCTTAGACACTTTATTTTTCTTCCAATCTGATTTTCCACAAGGTTTTTAAATTCCTTAAAACGATTGAACACTTCTAATTTACTTTTTTTTAAATAGACAAATGACCTTCTCAAATAATCATTAATAAAATAAACATAATATTTAGACTTTGATAATGAAGGAACATCCACTGGACCGCACACATCAGAATGAATATAATCTAGAACACCAGAAGATTTATGAGGACTAGAGTAGAATGAAATGCAGTGTTGTTTTCCATATATACAATGTTCACATAGTTCAAAATTGAGATTACAATCATCAAGCCACTCAACCAGGTTTTTATTCTTCAAGGCTTTCAAACCTTTTTCACCAATGTGATCAAGCCTCTGATGCTAGAGCATAGTCTTTTTTGCTGGAAGTTTCACTTCCAAGGAATTTTCTCCAATAGGAACATTTTCATTCTTCTCTTTACGAACAACCTTTTGTGACTTTGCAGAGACATTATTCCATTGAACAGCTAGTGCATCCAACTTAAACAAAGTACCAATTCAGGGACCCCTAGCAAGCACCATTGAGCCTCTAGTCATTTTATAGCCATTACTAGAGAAAGATACTTGCACTCCAACATCGTTCAGCTTGCTTACAGAAAGTAAATTCCAAGCCAAACCTGGTATATGCATTACGCCATCAATTCCCTTAATTATACCATCAGGAAACTAAATTCTGACTCTTCCATGGCCAACTATCTCCAGAGATGAATCGCTTGCTAGATACACCTTTCCACCATCACATTCTTCATACTTAGTAAACCAGTCTCTATGAGATGTCATGTGAAATGATGCTCCAGAATCAATCAGCCAGACATCATCTGATGCCTGAGTTGCCAAGGCTACAATAAAGGCATCTGCATCACTCTGAGAAGAATCATTGTCAAAAGAATTCTTCTTCCATTTCTTTTTCTCCTCTTTGCAATCATTTTGGACATGACCAAGCTGCCCACAGTTCCAGTACTTCACCTTGGAATTCTTACCAGGAGACTTTGATCTCCCTTTTGATTTTGATTTGGACTTCTTGTCCTTTTTCTTGTCTTTTTCCTTTGATCTACCTCGAATAATAAGAGCCTCCTTCGCCATCTCAAAAGATTTCCTTCTCGTCTCTTCTGATAACAAAGAAGCAACCACATCCTCCATTTTGAAAGTGGTTGTCATGCTCCCAATCGCCATCACCAAGTGATCCCAAGAATCTGGCAAAGAACATAACAAGAGCATACAACGATCTTCTTCTTCAATCTTCACACCTACATATGTTAACTGGGCAATCAGCATGTTAAAGGTATTTAAGTGATCAGAAAGAGATGTTCCTCCCTCCATCTTCAAAGAGTACAACTTCTTCCTCAAGAACAAATTATTTACCAAGGACTTGCCCTAATAAATACTTCCCAATCTTTTCCACAACATAGAGGCAATCTTCTCTTCATGAACGTTCAAGAGAATGAAGTCTACCAAATAGAGTCTTATCAACCCTTTTTCTTTTCAATCTGGGAGATCCCAATCTTCTTGCTTCATGGTTGTAGGTTTCATTCCAGACACAACAATCCAAAGATCACAATCCACCAACAGGTCTTCCATTTTAAGTTTCCACAACTCAAAAATTTTGTCATTGAATTTCTCAATTTCAATTCTTCTAGATGTACTTGTCGTTGCCATCTTAATTTGTAATTAGACAAATTCAAGACTTCTACAAAACTCCCACTGAACAGAAATTGACACAAAAAATCAATCACCCACAAGGATAACACAACTAGCCAGGCTCTGATACCACTTGTTAGGAAAAATTCAATAGCGGAACAAATTTTCCTAATGCCAAGTCTCAGAGGAGAAAAGAGATGTCTTTTAATTTTTACAATTATAATTCATTAAGACACACATGAAAGAAATAAAAAAAGTGAGAAACAAACACATAACACAATTGACACCAGATTTACGTGGGAAAACCATTACGAGAGAAAAACCCACCACACCAAATAAAGATCACTTGTATTACACTAATCAAATTACATAAAAGTTATAGTCTCTTATTTTCAGATGACAATTCTATATCAGCAACATTTCCCTGATCAACCTTGTATCGAATTACACTGTTACAATGCATTCACTCAACATGCAATGGAATTTACTCACTGATCATTTGACTAACCAACCCGACCAAACCCATGATCGAACTGTTCATCCATCACTCAAGCTGTTTGTTCATTTCCCAAAATAAAATGGTCACAACAGTTCAACTTCTCAATTGGATCACATTCTGCATCGCTCATTGGTCCAAGACAGAACACGTAGGACAAACGCTTGGTCAACCGATTTCAACTTTATCGCTCATTGGTGAGACAATAAAATGTGTCAAACCGATGTCAGACTATCCATAGGATATCGCACACGGCACCAGCTCCTATCGCTCAAACTTCGGTGAATTCTACCTGATCTTCAGGACTATCAGCAAGACAATCGCAATCACCAACACACTGGGAAGTCACACAGAACATTCATGTCTCCCCGATGACCCAATGAACACCAAGACCATGCATATCGACAAGAGTCTCATCGATCATTCACAGGAGAAGATCCATCAGCGAGAGAAACACCATTGGCAGGAGAATAGGAGTTCATGCCAACAACACAAGTCTCCCTTACATGTTCATCGCCAAGACTCTCCCCGATTATCTTCGTCACCCAAACATATGTCGTCGGAGCGAGCAAGAGATGTCACCCCAACTGTTCTAGTCATGCCGATATCTCCGAGACAACCACCAAGTCACACTGACGTCACCAAGACTTATGTTGTCGGAGTGAGTTTGGAAACTCACTCCAATAGATCATGTCACCCCGATGGTTCTCATCGCCAGGACAAATCCAAGGTCACAGTGATTTGATCAGCTGCTCATCGGCAAGACATTCCAAAGGTCTCAGCGATACCGCTCTTTCAGGAGTTCCATGTCAGTAAGGATTGAGGTACTTTTCCCAACATTATTCACAAGATTGTAATATATTTTGGACTAGATAATAAAATCATTGGATGGCTACGGTTTTATGGATGTAGCCCAGATTGGGTGAACCACATTAAATTCTCTATGTTGTCTTGTTTATGCTATAATCTTTTGTGTGTTTTATTTCTCCATTTTATTGATCAAATCTGCATTTAACTTGTTAGATATCTTCCTTCTAAACCTAACAAGTGGTATTAGAGCAAGGTTGTGTTTGTTTATCATCTATAGTAAGGTCTCATGGTTGAGTGGGAGAAATGGCAGATGATGGTAAGTTGAAGGTTGAGAAGTACAATGGGAAGAACTATCAGTTATGGAAGATGTAGATGGAGGACTGTCTCTATCAGAAGGATTTATGGCAGCCATTGGAAGGGAAAACCAAGAAACCCTCAACAATGTTTGATGAGGACTGGGATATTTTGGATAGAAAGACACTTGGCAGTATTCGTTTATGCCTGGCACAATCGGTGGCGTTCAATATTACAAAATCAAAGACAACTCAAGATTTGATGGAAACCCTAGCAAAGTTATATGAAAAGCCTTTTGCTTCAAATTAGGTATTTCTTATGAAGCGTTTATTTAATATGAAAATGGTAGGTGTTTTAGTTATTGATCATTTAAATGAGTTTAATACAGTTAGCAGTCAATTAACTTATGTAAATGTAAACTTTGATGAAGAAGTTAAGGCTCTTTTGGTTCTGTTTTCTTTGCCTGAAAGCTGGAATAGCTTGGTAATAATTGTTAGCAATTCTATTTCTAGTTTGAATATATTGAAATTTGATGATGTTGTTGGTGTTATTTTGAGTGAGGAAATTTGTAGGAAAAGCTCAGCTGGAATATCCACATCAGGCAGTGTTTTGAATGCAAAAAGAAGGGGCAAAACAATGGAGAGAGGAAATAATTCTAGAAGTCATGGGAAGTCACAAGGAAATTCAAAGGACAAAAGGTCCCAATCTAGGGACAAGTGGGATTGTTGCTACTGTGGTAAGCCGGGTCATTTAAAGAAAGATTGTTTGTCTCAGAAAAATAAATGAGACAAAAAGGAAGGAAATAAAGAGGCAAATGTGGTAAGTAATAAATATGATGAGGATGCTTTGATTCTTTCCCTTAACAATGTTGATGATTCTTGGGTGTTAGATTTAGGGGCTTCATTTCATGCTACGCCCCATAGAAATTATTTTCTTGATTATGTCCAAGGGGATTTTGGGCTGGTTTATTGGGAGATAATGAACCTTGTCAAATTGTTGGAAAGGGAATAATCAAGATTAAGTTGTAGAATGGGAATCAATGGCTACTACATGAGCTAAGGCATGTTCCAAAGTTAAGAAGAAATTTAATTTTAGTAGGGCAACTAGATGATGAAGGTTGTGTTGTTACATTTAGTGATAAAAATTGGAAGGTTATAAAAGGTGCCTTAGTGGTAGCAAAAGGTGTGAAAGTAGGCACCTTATATCTTTGTACAGGTCATAGTGTTCCTTCTACTTCAGCTATTGTAGATAAAAATTAATGTTCAGGAACAGTTGTTGCAGTTCAATAGACATAAAATCATATAGTTGTTGTGGATTCTAAATCAGCACTATGGCATAATAGACTTGGGCATATGAGTGCAAAAGGTATGAAATTACTTCATTCAAATAATTTTTTACCAGGTCTAAAATGTGTTAATATGGATTTATGTGAAAGTTGTGTGTATGGAAAACAAAAGAGAGTTAGTTTTCTCAAAGATGAGAAACAAAAGAAAGATGAGAAATTGGAGCTTCTACATACAGATGTATGGGGACCAGCTCAGGTATCTTCTCTCAGTGGCTCTTAGTATTATGTTACATTTCTTGATGATGCAGCTAGGAAGGTATGGATTTATTTCCTTAGGCAGAAATCTGATATTTTTGAAACTTTTTAAAAATGGAGAAGCTTGGTTGAGAATGAGACAGGTAAAAAGTTAAAATTTCTCAGATGTAATAATGGTGGTGAGTATTTCAGAAAATATTTTGAAGATTATTGTTCCTCTAATGGTATTCGTAGGCAGAAAAGAGTTCCAAGGACTCCACAAGAAAATGGAGTGGTTGAGTGCATGAATAGAACAATAATGGAGCGTGCACAGACTATGAGATTGCATGTTGGGCTGCCTTTAAACATGTGGGAAGAGGCTGTAAACACTATTTTTTATTTAATTAATAGAGGTCCCTTTAATCCTTTGAGTTGTGGTATTCCAAAGGAAGCATGGACAAGTAAGAAGGTGAGTTATTATTTTCTCAAAACTTTCGGATGTGAAGAATTTGCACATGTAGATTCTGAAAATATAACCAAGCTTGATGCAAAATCAAAGAAATGTATATTTGTCAGATATGGCATTGATGAATTTGGTTATAGGCTTTGGGATCTTGTAAATAAGAAATTTGTGAGAAGCAGGGATGTCATATTCAATGAGAAAATGTTGTACAAAGATCAGTTGCAGCAGCATGAGAAGAAAGAAAATGATTATGCAATGTTGGATGATACTCCAAACAATGGTGTTCCAGTGGTTTCTCATGCTCCACAACAACAGCAACAAAAAATACCACAAACTCCAGTCGATGTTAGACAATCTTCAAGGATAAGTAGACCTCCAGAAAGATTTTCTCCCTCTTTGTATTCTATTTTATTAACTGATGTTGGTGAACCGAAATGTTATCATGAAGCTATATAGGTGGATACCAAGGTTCAATGGGAGCATGGAATGGAAGAAGAAATGGACTCCTTGCTGAAAAATCAAACTTGGGAATTATGCAAGTTTCTTGCAAGTAAAAATTCTTTACCAAACAAATGGGTTTATAGGCTGAAAGAGGAGGATGGAGGTAAGAAAATATTTAAAGCCAGATTAGTTGTAAAGGGATTTGCACAAAAAAAGGGTATTTATTTTCATAAAATCTTTTGTTTAGTTGTTAAAATGACTTTTATTCGTACTACTTTAAGTATTGTGGCTGCTGAAGATTTGCATCTAGAATAGCTTGATGTTAAAACAACCTTTCTCCATGGTGATTTGGAAGAGGAAATATATATGGAACAACCACAAGGATTTGAGGTCAAAGGTAAGGAGAAACTAGTGTGCAAATTGAAGAAAATTTTATATGGCTTGAAGCAAGCACCTCAGCAATGGTATATTAAATTTGATAGTTTTATGGTTGAGCAAGGCTACAACATGTGTAATTCAGACCATTGTGTTTACTTTAAGAGGTTAGCTGAAGATAGCTACATTATTTTATGTTTATATGTTGATGATCATGATTGTCACGGGGTCTAACATGGATCACATAAAGGAGTTAAAACAACATTTAGCAAATTCATTTAATATGAATGATTTGGGGGTAGAAAAACAAATCCTTGGTATGAAGATTACAAGAAATAGGAAAAACAAAAAATTGTTTCTATCTCAGGTTGATTATGTTGAAAAGGTGTTGCAGAGATTTCATATGGAGAATGCAAAAGCTGTCAGCACACCTTTTCCCAGTCATGTCAAATTGACTAAGGATATGTGTCCAAAGACACAAGAGCAGGAAGAAAAAATTTCCAAGGTACCATATGCTTCAGTTGTAGGCAGTTTAATGTACGTCATGGTATGCACGAGACCGAATATTGCACATGTCGTAGGACTTGCTAGCAGGTATATGATTCATCTTGGAGTTGAGCATTGGAATGCAATAAAATGGATTCTTGGGTACTTGAGAGGTACATCCAATAATTTTTTATGTTTTGGGGCCTCTAATACAGATTTAAAAGGCTATTTTGACTCAGATTTGGCAGGGGATATAGATACCAAGCAGAGTACCATAGGTTATGTATTTACAGTTGATGCGACAGTAGAGAGTTGGATTTCTTGATTACAAAAACTTGTTACTTTATCCACCACGGAGGCAGAGTATGTTGTTGCAACAGAGGCAGCAAAGGAGATGATATGGTTGCATTTTTTTATGGAAGAGTTGGGAAAACAAAAGGTTGAAAATCACTTGTTTACAGATAGCTAGAGTGTTATACATCTTGCAAAGAATATTTCCTTGCACTCTAAAACCAAACACATATAGTTGAGATATCATTTCATTCCGTCAGTGTTGGAGGATGGACAGGTAAAGCTAGAAAAGATTCATACAGATGCCAATCTAGGGGATATTTTTACAAAGGTAGTGACAAGGGAGAAGTTGAGCTCCTCTTCAGCTTTGATTGGTCTTCATGGTTAAAAGTATCACAGAGCAGTAGGGTCCAAGGTGCTTATTTTCAGTGGGAATTGCAAGTGTAACGGTGTCATCCTGGATCAGCCTCCAAGTGGGAGATTGTTGCTATGTGGCAATTGATCATGCTATATTGTACACTCTTCATGTATCCTCACCAACTTTGTAAACCCTAATTTTTGGAAGCTTCTAAAAGCTTGTTATAAGCGGTTGGGATGGGGAGCTGTAGCATGGAATTATTCGTGAGATTCTAATATGTTTTTCACTACATAATAAAATCATTGGATGGCTACAATTTTGTGGATGTAGCCCGAATTGGGTGAACCATGTTAAATTCTCTGTGTTTTCTTCTTTCTACTATAATCTTCTGTGTGTTTTATTTCTCTATTTTATTGATCAAATCTGTATTTAACTTGTTAGATATCTACCTTCTAACCCTAACAACTCTTGGGTCTTTCTTAATTCCATACAATGCTTTCCTTAGTCGAAAAACTATGTCTCCTTGATCTGTCAATTGAAATCCATCAAGTTGCTCAATATACACTTCTTCATTCATTTCACCATTTAGAAATGCTAACTTGACATCCATCTAATAAACCTTGAAGTTTTTGTAAGCAACATAAGCAAGAAATAGTCTCACAGCTTCAATTCTAGAAACAGGAGCAAAAGTTTCTTCAAAGTCAATTCCTTCCATCTGAGAATATCCTTTGCATACCAGTCTTTCTTTGTTTCTAATGACTTCACCTTGATCATTCAGTTTATTTTGAAAGACCCATTTAGTTCCAATTACATTTTTTTCCTTAGTTCTAGGAACAAGAGTCCATGTATCATTCTTCTCATTTTTTTGTAATTCTTCTTTCTTTGCTTCCATCCAATGTTCATCTTTGCATGCTTCATTGACATTGTTAGGCTCAATCTTTGAAATCAAACAGTACTCTTCTGCAATTCTTCTACTAGTTTGAACACCTTTATTCTTATCACCTATAGTCTGATCTTCTGAGTGATTTAGTCTTACATACCTTGGAGTCTTAGGCTCTTTAACTTCAGGCTCTTGTGATCTCACTTATGCATTTTCAGTAGTTTCTTCCTCTTGATTTTCCTAATTCACCAAATTGATTTGAACTTGATTTGGAGTCTGAACTTTCTTTCTTGAACTGTCATTTTGATTGTCTGAATCATATCCATAGGTTCTGGATGGTCTAATTGTCTTCATCAACCTTTACATTAGCACTTTCAACTACTTTCCTTAGTCTCTCATTGTAGCATCAGTAGCCTTTACTTTTAGTAGAATAACCAAGAAAGATTCCTTCATCATTCCTAGCATCAAACTTTCCTATATCTTCATCTCTTTTGATATAATATTTGCTTCCAAATATTTTGAAGTATCTAATAGTAGGCTTATGACCAAACCATAGCTCAAACAGGGTCTTACCAGTATCACTTTTGACATGTACCCTATTGAGAGTATCAACAGAAATACTTCCTCTTCTCTCCAGTAGATATGTGGGACATTTCCTTCAAGCATCATAGTCCTAGCAACATATAGAACTGTCTTGTTCTTCCTTTCCACAACTCCATTTTGCTAAGGGGTATGTGGGAAAGATAATTGTATCTTTATCCCATGCTCTTCATAGAAATAATAAAACTCACCGGAAGTGAATTCACTGCCTCTATCTAATCTCAAACACTTAATCTTCAGACATGTCTCTATCTCAACCATAACCTTGAAAATCTTGAATTTCTTTAGAGCTTCAGATTTTTCCCTTAAGAAGGTAACCCACATCAATCTAGAATAATCATCAATATGTAACATGAAATACCTATCACCTTGTAAACTTTTGATTCTAGAAGGACCACACAAGTCAATATGCACAAGCTCCAATGCTTCATTTGAACAATATTGTTTGCTTTTGAATGAGACTCTAGTTTGCTTTCCTAACTGACATTCCTTGCATATAGTGTTAGTAGGGTTTATCAACTTAGGAAGATCTCTTACTGCCTGAGTAGACCTTATCTTGATAATATTGTCAAATTTTACATGACACAATCCTCTATGCCACAACCAACTTTCATCAACTTGAGCAATCAGACAACTTTCGCTAGCAATACTTAGTTGAAGATATCACCTTTTGTTTTTGTACTGAATGCAATCACATTTCCAGAACTTCCCAATATTTTATACTTTCCATCCTTGAATTGAATATTATATCCCTTGTCAACCATTTGTCCAACACTTAAAAAATAATGCTTCAAACCTTCAACATATAGAAAATCATCAGTATTATGCTTACCATCAAAAGAAATGTATCCTTTGCCACAGATTACACCAGCTTTTTCATCACCAAATATTACAACACCACCATCATACTTTTCCAAGCTCACAAATTTACTTTTATCACCTGTTATGTCATGAGAGCATCCACTGTCAATCACCTATTCATATTTTTCTTCAACTCTGGCAGCTAGAGCTTTCTCCACATTCATGCAACCAGTAGATTCAGTAGGTACTAGATTACTTTCCTTTATAGAAATAAATACAAAATAATCCTCACTTCCATTCCCTTTATCATATTCATCATCGGTCACACCTTCATCAGCAGCAAAATAACACTTTCTTTGGAATCTAGGCTTGTTAGATCTTGGCTTAGGAACTCTTTCAGGACACCTTGAGGAAAAATGGCCTATCTTGTTGCAAGAAAAACATTTAGAGGAGATTTACATTTATACTTACCTTATCCTTTGGCTACTCTTTTGACAAGAAGTGCTTCAAGATCATCTAGTTTTATCTCTTCTTCTTCAATCTCTCTCATTTTTTCCTCATACTTGAACACCTTTCTAGAATAAATTTATCTTGAATCATATCTTTGCTTATCATTTTCGGAGGTAGTAGCTTTGAATGCAGATTCTATTTTAGGAAGAGATTCACCAAACTCACTTAACTCAAAAGCAACAAGCTTACCAATCAACATGTCTTTGGTTACATTTGTCACAGTCTGAATCTCCTCAATAGCAACAACTTTTTGTTTGTATGCAAAAGGAAAGGATCTGAGCACCTTAGCAACAATCTCTATTTCTTCCAATATTCCACTAGCACATTTGATATTTCACACAAGTTCATTCACTCTCTGCATGAAAGAATTATTGTTCTCATCTTCGCCCATTTTCAATGTTTCATATTTTCCTTTCAGGCTTTGCAGCTTAGCAATCTTCACATGTGTATCACCTTCATACAAAGTTTCCAAATTTTTCTAGATCTCATAAGTAGTCTTCAAATCCATTACATTTTTCATCTCAAAATCAGTCAAAGCACTCAACAATGCATCCTTAGCCTTGATATTGTACTCAACATCTTTAATCTCAGCAGAAGTAGAAGGACCATTATGTGGGATGATATACCTATTCTTTGTAATGTTCCAGTAAGATTCACCAATGCATCTCAAATAACACTCCATTAGATTCTTCCATAGAGATTAGTTTGTTCCATCAAATCTCATACTATCCTTCTTATATGTCACCATCCCAGATCACCTCAAGTTGTTAAACTTCTTCCAAGGATCAAGCTCTGATACCAATTGTTGGCAACGCAAGGGCAGACAACTAAGAGGGGGGGTGAATCAGTTGTCACATAAATCAAACTTATTAACCTTATTCTAAGATCTGATAATTAAACATGAAAGAAAAAACCATCATCACATCAGAAACACACATAACACCAAGATTTTTGAGTGGAAACCCTGTTAGGTGAAAAACCATGATGGAGATTAATCCACAAGTTTATACTCTATTAAAATTATAGAAAATGGGTAATGCACTTACATTCAGGCACATTCCCTAGAGCTCACTACTCAAATACAAAAGAGGCTTAGTTCCCAAAGGAGGACACATTGTCTTACAATCACATTCAGATTAAATCCATCAGAAGATTTTGAACTGAGAAAATAGCATCTGCTAATGTCTGATTATAGTTTCGATTAAGCACATGAACACTTTCACACTTTACTTCTACCTTCGAATGATCTGAACTTTATTCGCACACAACACTTCACACTTCACACACTTTGCATTGCACACACATCTCACATACTTCAAATGGTATAAACAATCGGTCTTATATATCTGCATCTAAGGATAACATCATCTACATGTCGGCTTCAATAGAATATAAAATGTGTACAAACTATCGGCCCAAATTAATAAACAATTTACAATGTGAATCAACTAGCGTTGGTAACAACATAGTGAAGACCCAAATAATACCCTCGAACATGAAACACCTTCAAAAATTATTCCTCGAAGATCCATAACACGCTACAATTGCCTATCGGCCAAGAACATGAAAAACATGAACACCTAGAAGAAAATCACCAATCGCGAGGAAAATGATCGATGAAAACCAACAACATAGATAGAGCATGATCTAGAAACATCCACAAGCATCATGAATCACCACAGAAACATTCACATCAACTCAGATTACCAAAATCACAACATCTTCTTTCAGGAGCACCAACTGAAGTAACATAACAATTGTCTGAACATAGATACTCATAACTTGATCAAATCTTCATGCGAACCTATGAAAATTTTAGTGGATAAACTAGATATACCTAAAAACAAACCCTTTAATCCACAATTACTCATGATCAATATATTGAACTTTCCATCATACTAATCTTCATTGCATCACTGACAACCTGCAACTTATTTTATTATAATTTTCTCAATATCCTCGACATATACAGTCTTCAAGACATTAATGCTAATAGTTTTGACATCAATGACAACCACATATCAGAAATGTCCAACAGGTTTGATAGGTGTTCAAGTCAAAGAGTGTTAGTGTATTCAAATTTTTTACAAATTTTGGTGAAGTGAAGGATGAAATTTGATGGAGTGGATGAAATGTTTGACCCAATGTTGATCTAGAGTGAACCTTTTTTTTTCAAGACCAAGGTAGTGAGAATGATGCTAGACCTCTAAATATTTCAAATCCTAAAGACTAATATTTATCTAAATGAGAGGATAGATGCGGGTATCCAAATATGGTCCTCATAGATCAGTCATAATAGTTTTTAGCAAGAGGTTATGATTGTGGTAAAGTATTAAAGAATACTTCCTCCCAAACTTTGAATTACGATGTCTACGTCTATAATGGTAGGATGTACATCTTCCCCTATAGATTTTGATTGTGTGATAGATCATTCAGAGGATTTCAAGACCATAAAGATGGACCATTGTTTTATATAGGTTTATTATCATGAAAAAGACCTAGATTTTGACACATAAAGAATGCATACATGTCTGGATATCTTCTTAGTGCACGTTCATAAAATTTTACAAACAATTTGTTTTTGTTTTGGTATAGTGTTGAAATACGGTTTTGGATTGCTTTTGAACTAAGATGCCTAAGTTTGTAATGACGACTGGTAGACCTTCTCTTGGGGATTATGATTTTTCATGAGATCATTTAGATAATTCCAACTCAATGGAAGAAAAGAGGACATTTATTGTCATGTGGGGGGTGGTAATATAGGTCGTCTAGCCAAAATATCAGCTCTTTGTTCTTCTTTATCTAAGATATTTGTAGCAATTCTCCACTGATTCGATGTTTCCTTGGTTTCAAAAGTGAAGCTTCTCAAACTAATAATGATATAATAAATTCAAATTTTGGTTGAATGATAGCACCCGTAAGGTTGGGTTGTTGAACAGGAGCAATCGGTCTCCAAATGGTCATGTGGGGTTCAAATTGTCAAGTTATCTTACTTAATTGAATTGACTTTACCACAAACACTTGTCTTGCTTTAAGCTTTCAAACTAAAATGTTTAAAACATCATAACTTTCACAATGTCCATTTTGTGAGAATCATGAGGTTGAAGCCATAATTGCCTATGTTGTCTTTGTAAAATATGGATTGAGATATAAGTAAAGTTATTTATAAATCTCTAAGGAAGGAAATCCTTAGGACAAGCATCAATATCAAGGCTTTTTCAAAAGGTATCCATATTTAGGCCAAAGTGTTTAAAATTTTGAGGAAGATCGTGAATGTTTTAGATCCAAGAAAGGTATTAAATTGACTCACAATCGTTTACAATCCTAGGTTGAAATGGTCAGACTTGTTGAGTCCCCACTCAAATTTCTCCAAACACTAACACATTACGAACAGTTAGAGATTTGGCGACACTGGCTCCCCTCCACAGAACACATTTCTCGGGACCACCAAATCTCAAAATCATGAAGATCCTAAGATCCTAAGGATTTTTTTGTTTCAACAATGAATAGTACAAATGTGGAGTGGCTTCAAAACGATTGTTCTTGCACCAAAAAGTATTAAGGATTTTGGATTCTAAACAATGGTTTGTAATAAGGTTCTCCATTAAAGGTGGCCATACACTCAGAAAGATTAGCTCACAATTATGGAGAATCAAGAGGCCTTCCAGTCTCTTCCTAAGAAGAGATTTTAACATACCACATAGGTACTATGTGTGACACTTGTCAGCATGACACATCCGTACTTGTTTTTTATGACTTTAGTCACACACATTTTTATATACCGACTTGGAAGAGTTTGGCTTTAGCTCGTTACTGCTTGGGTCATTCCCTCCTTTCGAAGCAGCGAGGCAAGCCCTCTAAATATAAAAAAATATCAAGGAAGTATGTTTGTAGTTCGATCATCCCAATTTGCATAAAATTGGGAAAGAACACACACCACGCCTTTTCCCTACACTAGCAAGGGGTTCATTTTTAATCCAATTTGAAAGATGTAGGTGATTACAAAAGTGTTAAGGAATGTTTTTGTATCTCAAGATCATCGAGTGGCATGAGAGAATTGCATACACATTCAATAACAGAGATGTAAATCAAAACACAATAAATACTTGTTAATTTTAACCCCTAAGGCTAAGATGAATTCATTTTATGCACCAAACAAAAGGTTAATCTGCCTTGTTCAATTTTAAAACCCAAAAGATGATAATGAGATGAGGGTTCAATTTTAGTCCCATTTCATTGTTCGTTTTAAACCCAAATGAAATTTAGTCAGGTCCTAGAACATAAATTAAAAAGCATAAGAAATTGGGTTATAATTGCCCCAAAGCATCAACTGCTTGTTACAATCATAAAATCTTAAGATGAGAACGCTTCTTCAATTCAACTTCATGTTGTACAATCCTACAAAACCACGTTAATCTAAAAACTAAAGCAACATTAGAGGCATATTAGTACTCTAATGACTCAAAAAAATCAAAACACATGCTAAAAAATGATCATTAAACTTCTTACCAAATTTGGGCATCGCTATTCATGATAGCATCACTTTGGTGAACAAGGGCATCACTCTACAGACAAAACAAAGAGCACGATAATATCGCTATTTGATAGAGTGTCACCATTTGCAAATCTTTGATACCTCTATATTATATTAGTGTCACCATTTTTTTAATCAATGTTAATACATTTAATCGAATGTCAACTAAGGATATTAGTATGGGCCGATTATGCTTGATCCATGAAGAATCGAAGCATAATGAAGCCACTAATACTCAATCTTAAAAAAGATCATCCAAATTAAAGTTAAACTAAACATTCTAAACTAAGAAAGTGTTAAAATATCTACTCTAATCCATCTGAAACTTATCCCATTTTGGAATTGGTGTCATGTTGACGTGGAACAATGACCCTTTCCCAATCACGTGATCAGTGAGCTTGTTTCAATCAATTCTATTGAAGAGAATCGATAAAACCATTGTGATATATGGATGAAAACATGATTTATGCTAAAATGAGTATGATGCAAGAGTTAATCTACAATGAATTTATGCTGAAAGATGTAGATATGCAATTTCTATGCTAATCTAAATGAGATTTAAACTAGAAAGATTCAAACCCTAGTTCTCTAATTAGCTAAATGGATGCATTATGGAAGCCATTAATGGAAGCTAAACTATGATGCAACTAATTTAACCTAAAATATGCTAAACTTATGCAAAGTATGAGTGTGAGTGTTAGTGATTTCAACAACATAACTTAGATGTTGAGAGATAAATCCATTTGTCTCCAAATAGTAACCTATTTATAGGAAAGTAAATGAGAAATGGAGGGTTGAGATTGAAAAATATAATCAATGGTCAAGGATGGAGGAAATTAGAGGCATGGATCATGGATTCTCATCAATGGGTGAGAATGCAAGATGATATTTAATCAAGGGTTCTCATTCCTTACAAACAAGCACACTTTTGGTCAGTACAAGAGGTCAAAAGTTAACTTTCATTTGAAGTTAAGTGAGAATATTCCCTTTCTTAAATGATTGGAGGAGAAAGAATATTCTTTGGAATATTCATGGGTGAGGAAAAAAGATAATTTGTTAATTAAAATAAAGTTTAATTATGAAAAAGGGGAGGGAATATTCCATGGGAATATTTCCTTACAAGTGAATGAATTGGATTAATTAGATAATTGTTAATTAAACAAGGTTTAATCATGCAATTAGGAGAATTAGAAGAATAAAGTGATATTCATTAAATTAAATGATTTAATGAATGGGAAAAAGGATGAAATGAAATTTAATTAAATAACATAGGGTTATTTAATTGAATGGGAAGATTTAGAGAATTAAATTAAATACTTTAATTTATTTAATTTAATGAGATGAAATGTGAGCGTGAAAGGGGGTGAATTAACCCATTTTTGATTAATTAGGTTAATAGATGCAAATGATGCAATTAATTAAATAGCTAAAATAATTTAATCATTTGAGTGAAAAGAGGATGGGTTTCAAGAGGAAATTATGTTAGTATAACTGATTCAAGTGTATGATATCATTGGGTACAGTTTTTAGTGTCTACGGTAGGAGATAAGTCCAAGGGATGGGATTTGATTATACAACGGGAAGAATTTTCTTACAACAATTATGTCAATAGGAGCATTGGTAAATCACCATTCCAATTTGTGTATGAGAGTAGTCCAATAACTACTTCTAAATTGAGAAAGATGGATAAGGGGGAGAAGCATAGTGTTGAGGCTAAAGATTTTATTGAGCACCTAAAGAATTTGCATGAAGAGGTGAAGAAACATATCAATAAGATGAACTCACACTATCAGGCTAAGGTAGATCAGAAAAGGAGTTATAAGGAGTTCTAGATAGGAGATGAAGTCATGGTTCATTTGTGAAAGGAAAGGTTTCTAGTTGGTACATACAACAATTTAAAGATGAAGAAGTTTGAACCATGCAAGATCTTGAAGAAACATGATTCAAGAAATGCATATGAGGTAGAGTTGTCTGATGAAATTCATATTTCACCTATGCTTAACATTTCAAATTTAATAGAATATTATGAAGGAGGAATTGAAGAAGAAATAATAGAAGCATAGTGGAATATTCCAACACCTACTTCAAAAAAGGAGGAGATAGAAGAAATTTTTGATAGTCATCTGGTAAGAAGCACAAGAAACAGGAAATATGCAGAGTACTTAGTGAAATGGACATGAAGGCTTCTTGAAGATTCAACATGGTTGTTTGAGGTTGAGGTTAACCATCTTGGTTTCCATATAACTCCTGAGAAGTGACAAGGTCACTTTTCAAATTACCTTGGGTGTTGGATGCAAGACCATCCAGCGGTGTAGGGAAATCTTGCATCACCCAAAAAAAATGTTTTTCCTTAATTTCTTTAGTTGTTTTGAGTTCCATGATGGCACTTAAGGGTTGTAAGACATTCAAAAGTTAGAAAAGGTAAAAAAATATCACTTACTATTTTTAGTAACTCGACCTAAATGGGCTCTTATGGACCTAAAAATTTACCCAAAGGAGCGGAACTGAAAAACATTTTCGGTCGTGAAAGAATCATCTCAATACCCTGCACAATTTCAAAGATATTGAAGTTTTCATCTAAAGAAATTTCTCCAATGCAACTTCAAATTCAAATAGAAAATATTAGAGGCCTCAAAACAACTCAAAATGTTGATGAACCGACCTTTGGTCGATTCAATGTAGTAGATCTCTTCGAGAGATTTCCAACGATATTTTATAATAGAAAACCCAACACCCAAATCAAAAGTTAAGGCCCCGCGAAGTTGGCCCACTAAAAAGTGAATTTCATTAAAATTTCTTCCTAGGCAAGAAATCAATCGACGAAACTTTTGGCGCCAAAACAAAAGGGAAAGTTGAACTTTCTAGAACATTCTAGGGTGGTTATAGGGTAAAATAAAAGGGTTAAGTGGGGGTTGTAGATGGTGGCTCCATTAGTGCAGATTGTAGCTCTAAATAATATATTTTATTTTTAGAGTTGATTTTGTTGTAATGAATCAAGCCCATGAGGCTGTCGCATGTAAGTTTTGAATCTATAATTTCATTTTCTAAAAATAATTGAAAGTGAGCTATTTTTTTGTTTCACATCTTCTATGTTGGTATGTATTGTTGTGATTTGTGTGGGTTTCGGGAAATGTGACCCTCATCAGAAGTGGTAAGAAATAAAACAAGGCTTGTGTGTAAGGGTTACTCACAAGTGCAAGGAATAGACTTTGAGGAAACATTTTCCCCAGTGGCTAGGATGGAAACTATCAGAATGTTTTTGGCATTTTCAACATAGAAGGACTTTAAATTTATCAGATGGATGTGAAGTCTGATTTTTTGAATGTTGAATTGGAAGAATAGTTTTACATGGAACAACCAAAAGTCTTTCAGTTATCAAATCAATCAAATATAGTTTGCAAATTGAAAAGGAACTGTATGGATTGAAGAAAGCTCCCAAAGCTTGGTATGCAAGATTGGAAATATGTTTGTAGTTCCAATCATCCCAGTTTACATAAAATAGGGAGAGAACACACACCATGCCTTTTCCCTACATTAGCAAGGGGTTCATTTTTAATCCAATTTGAAATATGTAGGTGATTACAAAAGTGTTAAGGATCGAAGCGGCGAGGTAAGCCCTCTAAATATAAAAAAATAGAAAGGAAGTATGTTTTTAGTTTGATCATCTCAATTTGCATAAAATAGGAAGAGAAAACACACCATGCCTTTTCCCTACACTAGCAAGGGTTTCATTTTTAATCCAATTTGGAAGATGTACGTGATTACAAAAGTGTTAACGAATGTTTTTGTTTCTCAAGATTGTTGAGTGGTGCAAGAGAATTGAATACACATTCAATAACAGAGATGTAAATAAAAACACAACAAATACTTGTTAATTTTAAACCCTAAGGCTAAGATGAATTCATTTTATGCACCAAACAAAAGGTTAATCTGCCTTGTTCAATTTTAGTCCTGTTTCATCATTTTTTTTAAACCCAAATGAAATTTAGTCAGGTCCTAGAACGTAAAGTAAAAAGCATAACAAATTGGGTTATAATTTCCCCAAAGCATCAACCGCTTCTTACAATCATAAAATCTTAAGTTGAGAATGATTCTTCACTTCAACTTCATGTTGTACAATCCTACAAAACCATGTTAATCTAAAAACCAAGGCAACATTAGAGGCATGTTAGTACTCTAATGACTCAAAAAAATCAAAACACATGCTGAAAAATGATCATTAAACTTCTTACCAAAGTCGGGCATCGCTATTCACAATAGAGTCACTTTGGTGAACAAGGGCATCACTCTACGGACAAAACAAAGAGAACGATAATATCACTATTTGATCGAGAATCATCGTTTACAAATCTTTGATACCTCTATATTATATTAGTGTCATCATTTTTTTAATCAATGTTGATGCATTTAATAGAATGTCGACTGAGGATGATAGTTTGGGTTGATTATGCTTGATCCATGAAGAATCGAAGCATAATGAAGCCACTAATACTCAATCCTAAAAAAGATCATCCAAATTAAAGTTAAACTAACCATTTATTGAAACTAAACATTCTAAACTAAGAAAGTGTTAAAATATCTACTCTAATCCATCTAAAACTTATCCCATTTTGGAATTGGTGTCATGTTGATGTGGAACAATGACCCTTTCCCGATCACGTGATCAGTGAGCTTCTTTCAATCGATTCTATTGAAGAGAATCGATGAAACCATTGTGATATATGGAAGAAAACATTATTTATTCTAAAATGAGTATATGATGCAAGAGTTAATCTACCATGATTTTATGCTAAAAGATGTAGATATGCAATTGCTACGCTAATCTAAATGAGATTTAAACTAAAAAGATTCAAACCCTAGTTCTCTAATTAGCTAAATGGATGCATTATGGAAGCCATTAATGGAAGCTAAACTATTATGAAACTAATTTAAACTATTATGCAACTATCATCTCAATACCCTGCACAGTTTCAGAGATATTGAAGTTTTCATCTCGAGAAATTTCTCCAATGCAACTTCAAATTCAAATAGAAAATTTTGGATAGTCATGTGGTAAGAAGCACAAGAAATAGGAAATATGCAGAGTACTTAGTGAAATGGAGATGAAGGCCTGTTGAAGATTCAACATGGTTTTCTGAAGCTGAGGTTAACCATCTTGGTTTCCATCTAACTCCTGAGAAGTGACAAGGTCACTTTTCAAATTACCTTGGGTGTCTGATGCAGGAGCATCTAGCGGTGTAGGGAAATCTTGAATCACCCAAAAAAAATGTTTTTCCTTAATTTCTTTAGTTTTTTTGAGTTCCATGATGGCACTTAAGGGTTGTAAGACATTCATAAGTTAGAAAAGGTGAAAAAAGATCACTTACTATTTTTAGTAACTCCACCTAAATGGGCCCTTATGGACCTAAAAATTTACCCAAAGGAGCAAAACTAAAAAAAAAAATCGGTCGTGAAAGAATAATCTCAATACCCTGCACAGTTTCAGAGATACTGAAGTTTTTGTCTCGAGAAATTTCTGCAATGCAGCTTCAAATTCAAATAGAAAATCTTAGAGGCCTCGAAATAGCTCAAAAAGTTATAATAGAAAATCCAACACCCAACGATATGTTATAATCGAAAATTCAATGTTGTACATCTATTTGAGAGATTTCCAATGATATGTTATAATAGAAAATCCAACACCCAGATCAAAAGTTATGGCCCCACAAAGTTGGCCCACTAAAAAGTGAATTTCATTAAAATTTCTTCCTAGGCAAGAAATAAATCGGTGGAACTTTTGGCGCCAAAACAAAAGGGAAATTTTAACTTTATAGAACATTCTAGGGTGGTTATTGGGTAAAATAAAAGGGTTAAGTGGGGGTTGTAGATGGTGGCTCCATTAGTGCAAATTGGAGCTTTGAATAATATATTTTATTTTTAGAGTTAATTTTGTTGTAATGAATCAATCCCATGAGGCTGTCGCATGTAAGTTTTGAATCTGTAATTTCATTTTTTGAAAATAATTGAAAGTGAGTTATTTTTTTGTTTCACATCTTCTATGTTGGTATGTATTGTTGTGATTTGTGTGGGTTTCGGGTAATGTGGCCCTCATCAGAAGTGGGAAGAAATAAATCAAGGCTTGTGTGTAAGGGTTACTCACAAGAGCAAGGAATAGACTTTGAGGAAACATTTTCCCCAGTAGCTAGGATGGAAGCTATCGGAATGTTTTTTGGATTTTCAACATACAAGAACTTTAAAGTTTATCAGATGGATGTGAAGTTTGATTCTTTGAATGTTGAATTGGAAGAAGAGGTTTAGATGGAACAACCAGAAGTCTTTCAGTTGTCAAATCAATTAGATATAGTTTGAAAATTGAAAAAGCACTGTATGGATTGAAGAAATCTCCCAAAGCTTGGTATGCAAGATTGGAAATATGTTTGATATAGAAAGGATTCAATAAAAGCACCACAGACAGTAATCTTTACTTCAACATTGAGCAAGACAAAATCTTGATAGTGGTTATATATGTGGATGAAATTATCTTTGGAGGAAATCAAGCTATGTGTCATTGATTTATACTTGCTTTGATCAGTCTTAGGGGATTCATCATTCTTTCTCAATTTGCAACTAGTAACCATAGGAGTACATACTAGTTTTGAGTCTTCCATTCCAAACTTCTTCAACATTTCTTTGACATACTTTAATTGTGAAATGTATATACCTTTTTTTTTTTTATTGATTTGAAGCCCAAGGAAGAAATTCATCTCACCAAACAGAGACATCTCAAAATCTTTATGCATCTCTTCTCTAAACTTTTTATACATAGCTTCATTGCCTCCAAAAATTATGTCATCAACATACACAACCACAATCAAGTTTTAATCTTTCTCAACTTTAAAGTAAATATTATTATTTGTGGTACCTTTATTGAATCCTTTCTATATCAAATACTTATCCAATCTTGCATACCAAGCTCTGGGAGCTTGCTTCAATCCATATAATGCCTTCTTCAATCTGCAGACCATATTTGGCTTATCTGATAACTGAAATACTTTTGGTTGTTCCATGTATACTTCTTCTTCTAACTCTCCATTCAAGAAAGTAGACTTCACATCCATCTGATAAACTTTGAAATCCTTGTGTTTTAAATTCCAAAAACATCTTAATTGCTTCCATTCTATCCACCAAAGAAAATGTCTCCTCAAAGTCTATTCCTTCAACTTGTGAGTAGCCCTTACACACAAGCCTTAATGTGTTTCTTACCACCTCTCTATTCTCATTTAGTTTGTTTTTGAACACCCACTTAGATCCAATTATGTTTTTGTTTGCTATTCTCGGGACAATTGTTCAAGTCTGATTCTTCTCAATCTGCATAATTTCTTCCATTTATTTCATCCAATTTTCATCTTTACATGCCTCAATTATTGTTTTAGGTTTAACTTTAGAAAGCAGACACAAATTTACCTCTTCTTCAACAAATTTCCTTCTTGTCAACACACCTTTGATTTTTTCGCCAATGATCTGTTCTTTGGAATGATTTCTCTACACATACTTAGGGGTTTTAGGGGTCTTTTCTAGAGCTTCTTCCTCTTCATCATATACTTCTTATTCCCTATTTTTTTTCTTATTCTTCTCTGCAAGAAGGTTCATCTGATTCATATCCATCTATCACCACTGAATTCTACAAATCTTCATCAAATTTGACACTTGCACTCTCAATAATCTTTCTCAATATTTTATTGTAGCACCAGTAGGCTTTGCTTTTAGTAGAATATCAAGGAAGATACCTTCATTAGTCCTTGCATCAAACTTTCCTAAGTTTTCATAATCTCTTATGATATAAAATTTACTTCCAAACACTCTAAATTACTTGATAGTAGGGATCCTTCCATACCACAACTCATAGGGAATCTTTGTGTTGTTTGTTTTTGCTTGAACTCTATTAAATATGTAAACAACAATATGAATTGATTCTCTCTGGTATACTTCTAGTAGGTTAGCTTCTTTCATCATAGTCCTTGCAACTTCTTGAACGATCTTGTTTTTCCTTTCAACGACTCCATTTTTTTGAGGAGTCATAGGGGTAGTCAAGTGCCTCTTTATACAATGATTCTAATAAAACATGTTAAATTCACTGGAGGTGAATTATCCACCTCTATCAGACCTCAAACATTTGATCTTCATATCCATCTCATTCTCAACCATAACTATAAATGCTTTGAATCTATTTAGGGCTTCAAATTTTTATCTATGAGAAGTAACCCATGTCATTATAGAATAATCATCAATTAAAAGCATGAAATACCTATCACCTTTAAGAATTCTCACTCTTTTAGTACCACAAAGGTTTGTATGCACCAACTCCAACAATCTAGTAGAAGATTGTTCTTTATCCTTGAAACTTCTTGTTTGCTTTCCAATCTGGCACTCCTTGTAGATAACATTGATAGGCTTTGTAATCCTTGGTAGATCTCTCAGTGCTTGAACTGAATTGATTCGAGCTAAGTTGTCAAAATTAATGTGGCACATCCTCCTATTCCATAACCAAATTTCATTAATTTGAGTCATGAAACAATGACCATTGACCCCCTTGAGTTGATAAACATTTCCATCTATCCTCTTTCTAGCAGCAATCATAGTTTTGGACCTTTTTCACGTCTCACATCCATCTTCCTAAAACATAAGATTATATCCTTTGCTACACATTTTTCCAACACTCAAAAGGTTATGCCTTAAACCCTTGACATAGTAAAAATCATTAGTATTATGCTTTCCATCAAAACTGGTTGAACCTATTCAACAATTCTTAGCACCTAAATCATCTCCAAATCTAACAAGTCCTCCATCATATTTTTCAAGTTTAACAAACTTAATCTTGTCTCTAGTCATATGACTTGAGTATCCACTGCCAATGATCCAATAGTTCTTATCTTGTCTAAGATGAAAAGCATATGCCAAAGTGCCTTCAATCTTATCCTTTCTCTTCGGATCAATTTCCTTCATGCATCTTTCAAAGTTAGCAGAAACAAATTTATCTTTTAAATCCATGAACAAGCATTCATCATCATCAACATCTCCATAATCAGATTCCTCATCAAAAATACTTACATCTTCTCTAACATAATAGCTTTTCCTAATTTTCTTACCTTTTTATTCTTGTTTTTGTCATTCATAACTTTGTTTGGACATCTTGAAGCATAATGACCTATTTTTCCAAAACTAAAACATTTGAAAGGGAATTTACCTTTGTACTTACCAATACCTCTTCTCATCCTTCTCACAAACTTAGCCTCTAGATCATCAATATCTTCCTAATTCGGTTCTTCAGTCCTCTCTATTTTTGCAGCCTTAAAAGAAGTATCAAATTTTGCACCATTGCTAGTACCAAACTCTCTCATATCAAATGTAATTAAAGAGCCATACAATTGATCTCTAGAATATTGATCTTGATTTTGAGATTCCTCAATAGCAGCAACTTTGTAACTATAAGCTTTAGTAAGGGTTCTAAGAATTTTCTTTAACACTTTAAGTTCTTTGACCTTTTCTCCAAGACCTTTGATGGATCTCACCACTTCATCTTCCCTCTGCATATGGCTTGTAATGTTTTCATCTTCAGACATCCTCAAGTTCTCAAATGTGGTCTTCAAGTTTTACATCTTAGCTTGTTTGACCATAATATCTCCTTCATAAATACTTTCCAACTTATCCCAAATATCTTTAGTAGTTTTCAAATCCATAAGTTTCACTAATTTGAATTTGCAAGACTACACGAGAGAACAAACCTTGCTTTACCATTTTTTTAATAAGCTTTGATCTCATCAATTGTGCTTGGTCCATTTATAGGTATGGTATATTGTTACACCCCAATTATGTAGTTACTATTTACTATTACTACATAAGGTAAATATAAATATAATGTGAATTCTATAGATGAATAAATTGTGCTTGTACCTTGTTATCAATATGAATGTTATCTCAGTTGATGTTATTCATGGAGAAATATTGCATATAAGTGAATGGATGGTTATTGAATTATTATTCTAATTTTGGATATGCTTATATATACTATATATGTTGTGAGAAATTGATTGTCATGTGCATGTGTTAGTGGATGTAGGTATGTGTTCCATTCCTCCAAGAAAAGGGGAAGTATCACTCAAGAGGAGATCTTGGTTGGGTAACTGGTAAAAGTAAACTATCTGAGCATATACACACACCACATTAGAATGATTGAGTTGAGTCAATTTTTGGGTAGTTGGTAAGTCATCCTTAGTTCATATGTCTGCATTTGAGAATCTTGTTTACTACTGCATGCATTATTGGGTGATGTTTATCTGTTGAGCTTTTGATATCTTTATTGTACTATTATGATTATATTGGCAAGTGGGATGTACGTGGAGTATGTGAATATATATGCACATACATGTCAATGGGATCTAATGACATGTTTATGCACATGTATAGATGTGCCACACGTAAACACTTATCAATATGATGGTAATCATGAATGGCTATATGTGAATCGGATGTGAACATATATATA
The DNA here is from genome assembly GCA_007115665.2 of Sequoiadendron giganteum. Taxonomy (NCBI): domain Eukaryota; kingdom Viridiplantae; phylum Streptophyta; class Pinopsida; order Cupressales; family Cupressaceae; genus Sequoiadendron; species Sequoiadendron giganteum. The sequence continues at coordinate 955,638,757 of CM021100.1, forward strand.
TGTATAGTATATACACGTATCCATCTGTATATGTATATCGATACATGTTTTCATTGGTAGATGGACACGTTGATATAGATATACCTACACATACATGTACATAGAGGTATATGCATTTATACATATTCATATATATACTGTTGGACTCAAGGGAACACTGAGAGGGGGGTGAATCTGTGTTTAGCAAATCTTAACTTTATTAATCTGATATTAAAACCATTTCAACATTCAACCAAAGGAAAAATAAAAACACATAAAGAAATCCATCCGTAGCACCATAACACAAGGATTTTTGTGTGGAAACCCTGTTAGGGGAAAAACCATGGTGGAGGTTAATCCACAATTTGAGTACTCAAATAAAAGTTTTACAAAAGAGAATGCACTTGCATTCAGGCACACTGCCTAGAGCTCACTGCTCAAAAGGGAACGCTTGCTTCCGTACAAAATTTTAGATTAAAACCATCTGAAGGATGAACTGAGATAGTAGCATCTATTCATGCCAAGTTATAGTTTCGGTGAAGCTCATAGATTAGATTGTGAATCCTTTTTCTGACTCTACGCTTCGCTCTGCTCTGCTCTGCACTTTTTTGCTCTTCAGATCACACATAGACAAATTTTCACTATTGCTCTACTGAATTTTGCACCACACATTGATATACTTCACATTCCACACACTCGCTATGTTTGCTCTCTTATCTCTATCTCAAAATGACAAAACCGATCTCATATATATATTCGTTATCAAGGATTTGATCATTCATATCTCGGCTTCATAAAACATTGAGTGCTTTTCAACTTTCGACTAGATCCTTAATTAAATATTTATGTGCATCCTCCAAAGTTGGTTAAGACATAGAGAGGACCTGAACAAACATAATCGAGCACGAAAACAGTTAATTAATTACTCCTTATACATCTATGATTACTATATTTGACAAGTTGGCTTGCTAGCACAGATTACCAAAAGATTAGTGCACCGGATCTCCTAGATCGCATACCAATGAGTGCGCATCAATATACTTCTCGAATAAGGTATTATAAACATCAATAAACCTTTCTCTGAGATCCATAACCCAAAATAATAGTCCGGTGAAGTGATTGGATTGATATCTATGCCTTTAACTAGATTCCCTATTCTTCATTCTATTTTGTCGATGTAAACCAAAACTATACTCTAGACTGGATGTGTGACTTAGGTTTCCATCAATGACAACACTTACAAGCCATATTCCAAAAATCTTCCCCTTTGGCATTGATGGAAACACTTGGTGAAAAATGACTAAGTGTTAGAATCATTATAAGTACGTTGCCAGACTTTGTTGCTCTCTCTCCCTTACGCTTCAAAAATTTGAAGACATAGCTCCCCCAAAGATAGATGAGATATTTTCACAGCACTCTCTCCCCCTTTGACATCAATGACAAAGCATAGAAACCATATGCCAAAAAGACAAAACATGTGTTCAAAAATCTCCAAAACCTCAAAACATATATGCCGACAATTCTCCCCCTTTGATCAAAACTTCAAAATTTGAATCAGTTACTTTAGAAAATTATCTTATGATTTTCCTTCATTTCCAGAAGGAACTTCTTACAAGCATCTATTGTGATCCCAATGATAATAATCATGATGTTTTTCGTGGATGTCTTGCTGATAATTTCAGTGAGAGATTCCAAAATTGTAATTGCTTCCTCTAGTTTCTCACCTTTCCTTAGTATCTCAACCATATACTCCAATCTGCATTCGGTTAGATCCTTCACCTTCCAAAAAGTGTCCACAAGTGTGTTCTTGGTGAATTGGAATTTTGTGTGCTTAGACTGCAGTTCTCAAATCTTTTTCTTGATGGTGCCATCTTGATCTTGAAACATGTCAAAGCTTTCTCCAATCCCATTCAGCTTTGTTTCAATCTACTCCAATTTCTCTTTGTATTTTCCAACTGCATGAGGCCAACAGATGCAATAGTTGTAGATATTATTAGTTGAATTTATGTATTGCCTCAACTCATTCATTTTCTTCTTCAATTTTGTGAGTGATAGCTTAAACTTTCCCTTCAAATGAGAGATAAGTTCACCTTCTTCTTTGTCTCTATCCTCAGAGTTAATTGTTTCTTTATTGCATTTAATCATTTCTTAGGTAGAATTTTTTGTAAACTTTCCAATCTGATTTTGCAGTGCTCAACATGAGCATTTCAAAATCATGTCCTGGTCATATGATGGTCTGACAGACCATAACTTAGCGATTTTCTGCATTCCACCTTCCTGAATAAGTTGTTGTAGCTTCTCTTTTGTCAAGTCATCTTCTTCTTCACTAGCCTTTTATGATTCTTGTTCATTTCCTTGTGGATCCTCATTTTCTTCATCAGATTCTTCATCTGGAATATCCACAGGGTCCTCAAAGCGAACAGTCTGAACCATGCATCAAGAGTAACACAACAAAAGCAACACAATTTATGGAGGAAAATTTAGGTGCAAACATTCTTATTATCTAAAATATTGAGTACATATAGTCGACCACATTCAGGCTTACAGATTCGGCACACAAGCCAAATTACAACATGCTCAAAATACAGTGCTCATACATGCGAGCAAAATGCTAAAAATCAGATCTAATATACATCTACTTCATAATAATCTATCTCCCCCTCTTATAATGATTCAATACTATCTTTATATCATATCCACGAGTCTAGAAACATCCGCGTCGGCCAAAGATCGCTACAATCTCTGAGAAGAAATGTGTAACGTGTGCAAGAACAGGTCGGACTCAAATCTGAAATTCATCCATGGTAGATGCATATGATGAAGTGTGGACCTAAGTGTAAGTTCGGTACACTCCATGGAACAAATCTAAACACACTGTGAGGATCTGCAAGCCACAGGAAAGGTTCACGATTGATCCAACTAGTCGTTAGGTTTTGAAGTTATTTCGGGGCCAGCCTCAAAACTGTCACGTACGTCGGAAGCGTTAACTTGCCGAAAAAATATCCAAATGAGCTAAAAACTTGGAGAACAAAGATTGAACATGTCCACAATGAAATACTAGGTACACAAGATCTGGTGAGAAAATATGTAGAAACACAGGATCTTCAAACTCGAACCAGAACAAGAACAAAATTGAATGAAGGTATTTTTGGTTGATGCAAGATTGCCAAGAACCAAGGATGCTCCTGCATCAGACATCTCAGTTTAATGAAAATTGAACCTCTCACTTTTCTGGGGCCAAAGGAAAACCAACATGGTCTACTTCAGCCTGAGAAATCCAAGAAGAATCCTCCACTGGTCTACCTTTCAACTTCACAAGATATTCTTTGTACTGTCTTCCACGAGTCTTTCTCCCATCTCTGACATCCAAAATTGCATCTATCTCATCTGATGGTTGTTTAGGAAGTTGTTATTCCAACCTCATCTTACTGTCCTCACTGAATTCTACTTCATGGTACTGATGTAGGTCTGCAATGTTGAATATAGGTGATAGACTCATGCCATCTGATAACTCCACTTCATATGCATTCCCTAAGTCAAATTTCTTCAATATCTTGTAGGGTCCAAACTTCCTCATCTTTAGTTTACTATATGTTCCAATTGGAAATCTTTCTTTCCTCAAGTACACCATCACTTCATCTCCAACTCTGAAATCCTTATGTCTCCTCTTTTCATTTGCTTTCTCCTTATACTTTTGGTTCATGTTCTCCAAATGTTTCTTCACTTGACTATGCACTGTCTTCATATGTTCTACAAATTATTTTGATTCTACACTCCTCTTATATTCCTTACTAATGTCCCTTAGCTCTGATATACCTCTAGGATGAACTCCTGTAACAATCTCAAAAGGGGTCTTTCTAGTACTCCTTTTCACTGAATTATTGTAGGAAAACTTTGCTTGTAGTAGGACTAGATCCCAAATTTCGGTCTTCTCTCCAACCAAACATCTTGAAAATTTTCCCAAACTCTGCTTCACTACCTCTATCTATCCATCTATCTATAGGTGAAAAGTAGAACTGAACTTCAAATCTGTTTTCAACTTCTTCCAAAGTGTCCTCCGAAAATAGCCAACAAACTTTGTATCTTTGTCTGAAACAATACTCCTAGGTAATCCATGCAATCTGACCACCTCTCTACAGAAAATATATGTTGCATGTACTACATCTTTTGTTTTCTTACAAGGTATTAAATGTGCCATCTTAGAAAATATGTCCACTACCACAAATACTGAATCATTATCTCTTTGTGTCTTAGGCAAACCAACTATGAAATCCATACTGATATTCTCCCAAGGTCCTTCTGGTACCGTTAGTGGCTTATACAGTCCAACATTGTGACTACTTCCTTTTGCAACTTGACAAACTCTGCAACTCTATACAAATATCCTTACATCCTTATGAATTTGTGGCCAAAAGTAGTTCTCACTCACCAATGCTACTGTCTTGTCAAGTCCAAAATGTCCTTCCAATCCTCCACTATGTTTCTCTTTTACCAAGTTATCCCTCATTGAACTTTGGGGTATACACAATTGGTTTCCTGTAAACAACATGTCCTCTTGGATGAAATAATCCAACCATTGATTTCTATCCTCCAGGATTGGTTATCTACATACTCTCCAAGGTTCTACAAAATCCGGGTCTTCCTTATACAAATTCCTAATTTCATCAAAGCCTAATACCTCCACTCTCATCTGTGCCAGTAAATTCCTTTTCCTACTCAAAGTGTCAGCAAATTTATTTGAATTTTCACTCCTATGTTTCAAGACAAAAGTGTAACTTTGTAAGAACTCTACCCATCTCATGTGTTTCTGATTCAACTTACCTTGATTGTTCAAATACTACAAAGCTTGATGATATATATACAACACAAACTCCTTAGATAACAATTAATGTCTCCATTTTTTCAAGGCTTGAACTATGGCATAGAATTCATGATCATATATTGAATACCTTCTCCTTGCATCATTCAACTTCTCACTGAAATAGGCTACTAGTTTTCCTTCTTGACTTAACACTACTCCAATTGCATTTTTTCTTGCATCACAGTCTACTTGAAATGCCTTATCAAGATCTAGTAAAGCCAACACAGGCTGCTCAGTCACCTTTTGCTTCAAAAATTCAAAACTCATGTATGCTCTAGATGTCCATCTAAAATCCTTCTTGTCTCCTCTCATCGTCTCTCTCATGGGGTTACAAATAGAACTAAAATTCCTAATGAACTTCAAGTAGAAACTAGTCAATCCATGAAATGATCTTACCTCTCCAATGCTTTCAGGTGTAGTCCATTCAACAATAGCTCTCACTTTCTCAAGATCCATCTTCAATCCATCCACTAATATCACAAATCCTAGATATACCAATTCCTCCTTCATGAAACTACACTTCTTTAGGTTTATCAGAAATTGTTCTTCTTTCAACCTCTACAAAACTTGTCTTATGTGCAACAAACGTTCCTCTCTAGTCTTATTGAAAATCAAAATGTCATCCAAATATACAATCACAAATTTACCCAAGAAATTCTTCAATGCCTCATTCATCAACCTCATGAAAGTACTTGGTGTATTTGTCAATCCAAAAGGCATCACCAACCACTCATATAATCCTTCATTTGTCTTGAATGTTGTTTTCCACTCATCTCCTTCTCTGATTATGATCTGACGATATCCACTCTTCAAGTCTATCTTTGTAAAGTACTAAGCTCCACTCAAACAATCCATAATGTCATCCATTTGGGGCAAAGGAAATCTATACTTCATCGTGATCTTGTTTATGGCTCTAGAGTCGGTACACATTCTTCATTCTCCATCTTTCTTAAGTGCAAGCACAGCAGGTACTACGCAAGGACTTGTTTTTTCTCTGATCAAACCTTTCCTCAAAAAATCTTGCACTTGTCTATTCAATTCTTCATTCTCTACCAGTGGCATCTGGTGTGCTTCTTTGTTAGGAAAACTAGCTCTAGGAATCAGATCCATGCAATGAGTAATACTCCTTACAGGTGGTAATCCATCGGGTATATTATCTGAAATGATAGCCTCATATTCTGTCAGCAACTCTGTTATCTCTTTCGGTTGTCCTTCTACATGCTTCAAGTCTTCAAATTTCTTAGGTGCCAATACATAGCACAAGTTCTCATGTCGCAGTCCATCTAAAAATCTTCTTCCATCAACCAAACATATTCTAGTAGTCATGCAAATCTCAGCCTTAGGAACATCTTCCAAGGGTAACAAAGTCTGCTTCATCCCATTAGCAACAATGGTGTATATGTTCTTCTTTCCATCATGAATAGCTTGTTGATCATACTGCCAAGGCCTTCCCAACAAGATATGGCATATATCCATGGGCATAATATCACACAAAATTTCGTCACGGTAGTTTCATATCTTCAATTTCACCAAACATTGTTCACTTACCCGTATTTTATGATCATCTTGAATCCATGCTATCTAATAGGGTTTAGGGTGTTTCAAACTTTCCAACTTCAATTTGGTTACCATTTCTTTAGAAGCCAAGTTCTCTGAACTTCCACTATCAATGATCACTTTGCAACATTTATTAGCTACCTTACATCTGGTCCTGAAACAAATTATTTATTTGCAACGGTTCTTTCTCCAATTCACTAGTTTGACACAATACTCTCATATTCACCAATACCTCTCCTTCCGGTAGATTAGATGATCCAGCATCATCCTCCTCAACAAGGTCTATTCTCCTATTGTTCTTAGCCTTTCTGCTTGACTCTCCTTTTTTGCATTCAAATGCTCTATGTCCTTCTCCACCACATTTAAAACAATTTCCCCTGAATACTCGTTTCTCTTGTCCTCTATCATCTTGTCTATACCCTTCATTTATGTAGCCACCATATCCTCCTCTTCTGTAAGATTTCCCATCATCTCTTCAGTATGAATTTTCACTCTTATTGACCTCCTTATTTTGATCTGCAAAGGTTCCTCTTCCTACTCCAGTAAATATTCTTCCTCTCTGAAATCTTCCACCTCTTCCTCTGTGTCTTTGTTCATGTCTTTTATTTAGCTTCTCCTCTGCTTTTAGGGCACACTGATATGCCTCTTACACACACAACAACTTAATCAAACTGATCTTATCTTGAATATATGACCTCAAACCATTCACATATCTAGCTACTTGTTCAATTTCATCTTTTGAGTGTCCAGATCTAGTATTCAACTTATAGAATTCCTCTATATACTCTATCACACTTGATTCTTTCTACTTTGGGTTCTGCAATTTCTTGAACAAACTAATCTGATAGTCTGCAAGCATAAACTGTCTTCAATTTATTCACCATTTGATCCCATGATCTTATCTTCTCCTTTCCTTTTCTTTGTCTATCTATCTACAAATGTTCCCACCAAAGGGATGCATGTCCTCTCAATTTTGTACAGGAAAATTTCACCTTGTTATCATCTGGGGTACCTTCAAAATCAAAGTATTTCTCCATTTCTGTTATCCGATCCAACAATTCATCTAAATCCAACTTACCATTATAGTATGTTGGATTGAAATGTGGTTTTGTTTACTCTAGTTAGGGCTCTTATGAACCTCTCTTCTCCCTGATCAAGGCCAGGTTGCTCTTCTCTTGCAACTTCTTCTTGTTCTTCTACTTCTTCATCACTTACATCATCAACTGGCTCTAGGTCATTTCAATCACTTCTAATCTAGTAGCAATTCCTCTCAACATTTCCATTACAACAGGGTCTGCATTTCCATGCGCTCCATTTCCTCTACCATCTCTTCTTCCCACCATCTTTACACAATTCCTCTACAATTGCAAGTCAGATCCTCAATCTGCCACCCTACAACAAATCTTCAACAGGACTGCACAACTTCTGACGATCTCGCAAGGAACGAATCTTGCTCTGATACCAATTGGTGCAGTCACGGTAAGGAGGGTCCTCAAAGAGAATAGTCTGAACTATGCAGAAAGAGTAACACAGCAGAAGCAACACAATTTATGGAGGCAAATGCAAGCGCAAACATTCTCATTATCTATAATATTGATTACATATAGTCAGCCACATCCAGGCTTACAGATTCAGCACACAGGCCTAATTACAACATGCTCAAAATACAATGCTCATACATGTGAGCGAGATCCTATAGATCGGATCTAATATACAAAATTTCCTTCATAATAATCTATCTCCCCCTCTTCTAATTATTCAATACTAGCTTTATATCATATCCGCGAGTCTAGAAACATTCGCATCGGCCAAAGATCACTACAATCTCTGAGAAGAAATGTGTAACGTGTGCAAGAATAGGTCAGCCTCAAATCTGAAATTCATCCATAGTAGATGTGTATGATGAAGTTTGGACCTAAGTGTAAGGTCAGTGACACTCCATGGAACAAATCTAAACACACCGTGACGATCCGCAAGTCATAGGAAAGGTCTATAATCGATCCAACTAGCCATTAGGTTTTGAAGTTATTTCGGAGCCAGCCTCAAAACTGTCATGTACGCCGGAAGCGGTAACTTGCTGAAAAAATATCCAAATGAGCTAAAAACTTGGAAAATGAAGATTGAACATGTCTATAATTAAATACTAGGTACACAAGATCTAGCAAGAAAATATGCAAAAACACCGGATCTTCAAACTCGAACCAGAACAAGAACAAAAACAACAACAAAACCGAATGAAGGTATTTTTGGTTGATGCAAGATTGCCAAGAACCAAGGATGCTCCTGCATCAATTTGTTTGCATACCGGTTCATTTTCTTTCCACACCACATTATCGATCTTTGGCAAAAAATTCAAGAAATACATTACTAAACATATAATCAGAGTACTGAACCTGAAAGGGTAGCCTATCTCTTTTGTTAGATGCATATTCTCCATTACTTGATCCTTTATCAATCCGCATAGGTCAAAGTCCCGACCTTCAATTATCACCTTAAGATAAATGTAGACTGTGCCAACCGAGGTTGCTCCTTCTCAGTTTCTGAAAAAGACTTTATATGAAATTTCGTGTGCAATGTACTTTGTAATAGGATTCTTGATTTTCACAATTATCAGTGCCCTCTAATATCCAATTATTTTAATTAGGGTTTCAACTTATTTGTTCCAAATGGATTTCTTCCTCAGTATATCTCCGATTTTGCATAATCTGGTCAATTTCTCAATTACTTCCTGTGAAATGATGTAGGGTTTATCCAAAGTCAAAGTATCATCATGCAATCTGCTCAAGATGAATTTAACGAATTTCGCATTCTCAAAGTACAGAAACTCATTCCAAATATCCAAATTCCTGTGTTTGGCTTCTCTCAATTGCTTCAAGTCATTGGGTAACAACATATTTCTCGTGGAACTAATCTTTCCACTATTGTATTCATCCAAAATGATTGACCCTTTGATTTGTTCTATTTTCCTTTCGCACTTAGGTTTAACAACCGCACACCAAATTATATGAAAATTCTGAAAATAATTGAAATACCTGATAGATTTTGAACTTCGTCGGTAAATCAACCTCTCTGCTTCAAAATTTTGCTACCGAGTGCTCTGCTTCTTTTTTTCTTTCGATGCAAAGTGAAAAATGATAGTTTCAACTTGCCTTTTATAGTTCACACACTTGTAATAAATACATTTTCCCTAAGTTTTCTAGATGCTCTGTTTCCTCAAATAGTGAGAGAAAAATTCTCCTGCGGACCTATGATTATTGAATTCTCTTGTGAAAGTTCTCCAAAACCTCTGCATATCATTGATACATCTTTTAGACCATTCTTCACATTCTGGTACCATCTACGGATAGGGGAGGAAATATTTTCTTGAGCAACTCTCCTTAGGCCAGTGGCCTAAAATCAATTACTGGAAGAATTATGGGAAACAGGTTCCAATGCAAAACCATTTCCAGCATCAAACTCATCCTTCCTTACCCATGTCTTCTTCATTTGATCTCTTATCTCATTTGTAGTCACTTTTGATTTTCCTTTGTCATCTTTTTGTATAGTTTTGCCTCTGTATACCAGACCTCTTCTATCCATATTTTTTTTTCAGTAGAATCTTGCAATGTGACCATATTTATTGCAATTGTAGCACACAATATTTCCTTGTCCAAACCAATCATTCCATTGATTTCTTCTTGATCTGCATTGATTAGCAATATTTCCAAATCTTCCACATGTGTAATATTCAACATTCTTTCTATTGATAGAGTAGTTTGACACATTTCTGCATTCATTTGATTTATGACCAAACCTTTTGCATTTGAAACACTAACCAGAAAATGATGAATCTCTTGATTTCATATTACTTCTACACTGAGTAGCCATATGGCTGAATTTATTGCAAGAAAAATAGTATCCATTAAATTTTTGAGCATTAGGTTGTCTTACTGGATATCTTCCACATTTGTTCATCTGGTTTCCTTGTCTGAAATTCTTTTGTCCTGATCTAGAACTTTATCCTTTTTCATATCCAAGCCCTCTCTTGTCATTTACACTCTTTTGTCCTCGAGTAAGCTCACCAAGCTTTACTGAACTGATCTTAAACTTCTCCCTATATTCATTTGCAGTGGTAAGTTCATTCCTGAGAATAACAATTTGTTTACCACGTTCTTCTCCATTGTTTTTAAATTATAGCAGTTCACTTTCCATCTAAGTGAATTCTCCATTTACTCTTTTGCATTCATCAGATTTCTCCTTTAATGACAGAGAAAGCTTCTCCTCATTCTTCTTCCTTTCTTCAATCTCTTTAGTCAACTTCATCACCATAGATTCCATTCCATGTTTTAGGGTAGCATTATTTTTGGCAAGCTTTTCACATTCTTTAGTTATTTCCTTCAAAGTCTAATTCAGGTGAGCATCATCCATTTTTTTTCTCTCTTGTTGCTTAATATGATCACAAAGATCCTTCCTCTTCTCCCTGGATTTTACAATTTGATCCTTCAATGTCTAAATGAATTTCTCAGCATCCCTAAGATTAGCTTTCAATTCCTGGACTTCTGCTTTAGACTGATCAAGGTCGTCAAGTGCTACCAAAAGTTGTTGTTGAAGACTACCAAAGTTTGTCACATTCCAAGATCCACCTCAAGCTACTAAACTTCTTTTGAGGAACCAGATGCTCTGATACCAATTGTTGGACTCAAGGGAACACTGAGAGGGGGGGCGAATCAGTGTTCAGCAAATCTTAACTTTATTAATCTGATATTAAAACCATTTCAACATTCAACCAAAGGAAAGATATAAACACATAAATAAATCATCCACAACACCATAACGCAAGGATTTTTGCTTAGAAACCCTGATTGGGTAAAAACCATGGTAGAGGTTAATCCATAATTTGAGTACTCAAATAATTTTTTTACAAAAGAGAATGCACTTGCATTCAGGCACACTGCCTAGAGCTCACTACTCAAAAGGGAAGGCTCACTGCCTTACAAACGTTTAGATTAAAACCATCTAAAGGATGAACTGAGATAGTATCATCTATTCATGCCAAGTTACCATTCTAGTGAAGCTCATAGATTAGATTTTGAATCCTTTTTCTGACTCTGCACTACGCTTTGCTCTACTCTGCACTTTTTTTTTCATCGCATCACACATAGACAAATTCACACTATTACTCTATTGAATTTCACATGACACATTGATATACTTCACATTCCACACACTCGCTATGTTCTCTCTCTTATCTCTATCTCAAAATGATAAAACTGATCTCATATATATCCGCTATCAAGGATTTGATCATTCATATGTTGGCTTCATAAAACATTAAGTGCTTTTCAACTGTCGGCTAGATCCTTAATTAAATATTTATGTGCATCCTCCAAAGTCGGTTAAGACATAGAGAGGACCCAAACAAACATAATTGAGCATGAAAACATTTAATTATTTAATCCTTATACATCCGCGATTACTATATTTGACAAGTCGGCTTGCTAGCACAAATTACCAAAAGATTAGTGCACCGGATCTCCTAGATCGCATGCTAGTGAGTGTGCATCAATATACTTCTCGAATAAGGTATTATAAACATCAATAAACCTTTCTCTAAGATCCATAACCCAAAATAATAGTCCAGTGAAGTGATTGTATCGATATTTATGCCTTTAACCAGATGCTTTGTTCTTCATTCTATTTTGCTGGTGTAAACCAAAACTATAATGTAGACTGGATGTATGACTTAGGTTGCCATCAATGACAACACTTACAAGCCATATGCCAACATATATGTGTACATTCAATATAATGTGTTTATTATATATGTACTAGCTTTCCTATATATATATATATATATATAATATATTAAATGAATGCTTACATTATTGGCTTACGATATATATAAATATATATATATATATGTAAATATATCTTAATGGTTATATATATATATATACATATGTATATATATATAAATACATGAAGGTATTTCAATATATATATATATATATATGTATATAATATATTATATATATAATAGTATATATCTAACATATTATATGTTAATAGAAATCGAGACTCTCTTATTTGATAGAAGTCGATTTATAAAGGTTGTTTATAGTCGATAAAGTCTATGATATGGAGCTCGATTATAGTCACTATAGACTATGTTTTATGAGGCCGATAAAATAGATTATGACAGTTTGTGAAATCGATTATCACTCAGAATGACACTTGATATAAGACATTATATTGTGTTTGATATTACTGTCGATATTAAGCTTGGACTTGGTCAACGCCTTTGGAAAGATCAACCTTGATTATGTCAAACATTTTAAATACTTTGGTCAATTCATCATCTAAACAAATCGTTGGATGTTTGTTGTTGAGAAATGCTAGTTGACTATTTCAATTAGCAGTTAAACTACACCAAACAAGAAGGTGAGAAAATGGAATGTTGGCAACACAAGGGCAGACAACTGAGGGGGGGGTGAATCATTTGTCACATAAATTATACTTATTAAACGTATTCTCAGATCTAATAATTAAACATGAAAGCATAAACCATCACCACATCAAAAACACACATAACACCAATATTTTTGTGTGGAAACCCTGTTAGGGGAAAAACCATGGTGGAGGTTAATCCACAATTTGAGTATACTCAAAATAAGTGTTTACGAATGGAATGCACATGCATTCAGGTACATTGCCTAGAACTCACTACTCAAATACAAAAGGCTTTCTACCCAAAAGAAGACTCACTATCTTACAATCACAACTAGAAGACAACTAGAGTGGATGAACTATGAGATAGCATCTGCAAATGCCTGATTATAGTTTCAGTTAAGCACATTGGTCACATTCTTCACATTATGTCTGATTCTTCTCATGAAAATACGTCTACTTTAATTTGAATCACCAATCTTTGTTCTGCTCAAATAAAACTACGCACAATCGATATATATTCCTTCTAACTCTCGCATCACATATCAAAATGATATGAGAAATTGATTATATATATCTGCAACTAGAGTTCCTAAGCCTAGATTCCAAATAAAGTGTTATTATGGTGTTGATGAAGGTGTGGCAGATGATGAATCAGATAAAGGGAATGTAAGTGAGGATGAATGGATATTTATTGCTATCAAGGAAAATAATCCAGTACCTACTGAATCTACTAGTTGTGTGAATGTGGAGAAAGCTCTAGCTATTAGATTTGAAGAAAAAGATGAATGGGTGATTGACATCGGATGCTCTCATCACATGACAGGTGATAAAAGTAAATTTGTAAGCTTGGAAAAGTATGATGGTGGTGTTATAAGATTTGGTGATGACAAAGTTGCTGTAATATGTGGCAGAGGATCCATTTATTTTGATGGTAAGCATAATACTAATGATGTTTTATATGTGGAAGGTTTGAAGCATACTCTCTTAAGTTTTGGACATAATTATTGAAAGGGTATGTGAACTCAGAGGACTAATTGGTCCTAAAATGGAGACAATGCTTAGTGCATTGAAGGAAGCATAGGATGCTATGGTTGTTATTGATCCGACAAATATTTAGTCAGCAGAGATGCAATCCTACCTATTATGTGCTCACATGACTATTTTGGAGAGTCTCAAAAAGGGTTGGGACACTAGTTTAAGCCTATTGAAGAAAAAAATTGTAGACATATTCAAGTCCATGTAAGTTAGAAAAGCATGTTTGTACATACACAACTTTGTATGATTTTTGGTATGTGGATTCCCGCCTTTTCCATTGATGTCAAAAGGGGACTGTGGGACAGTGAAAAATGTCATACTCATCTCAGGGGGAGTTGTGGATAATTTTTTGTTTTGAAGTTTTGAGGATTGCAGTGTATTTATGTTGATATTGATTTCGACACAGTGTCATTTTTCACTAAGTATTGCCATCAATGCCAAAGGGGGATATTGTTGGAAAGAGACACTGCACAAATCATCTAGTGTTGACATTTATGGCAACCCTAGTCAGTAATCCCATCCACATCTCAGTAATTTCTTATATCGAAAGTTAGGTTGAAGATATGTGTTATCTGTCAAAGCTAAAATAGGGAATCCGACATAGTTGTGTATATTGACTCATACGTAATTTATTGCTGTCATTTTGTGTTGTGGATCTCAGGGAACGTCTTTTGATGTATGAACTATCTTATCCTTGAATCATCGGGGTTCGCATTGATTGGTGTGCAAGTTAGAAGATCCGGTGTATTGATTTTCAGTCTAACAGTGTAGAAACGCTGACTACATGAGTGTAGCATGTTGTGGATCTTCGAGGCATAATTGTTTAAGGTGTTTCATGTTCGAGACATGTTTTTATGGGTCCTTACTATGTTTTGGATGACATTATTTGATTCGCATTGATAATTTTCTATGGATTAGGCCGACAGTTTCTGGATGTTTCATATTTTGTTAAAGTCAACATGCAGTTGTTCTAATCTCTAGTTGCAGATATATATAATCGATTGCTCATATCATTTTGATATGTCATGTGAGATTTATAAGGAATATATATCAATTATGTGCAGTTTCATTTGAGCATAACAAAGATTGGTGATTCGAATTAAAGCAGACAAAGTTTCATGAGCAGAATCAGACAAAATGTGAAGAATGCGACCAATGTGCTTAATCAGAACTATAATCAAGCATTAGAAGATGTTATCTCATAGTTCATCCACTCCAGTTTTCTTCTGGATGTGATTGTAAGACAGTGAGTCTTCTTTTGGGCAGAAAGCCTTTTGTATTTGAGTAGTGAGCTGTAGGCAGTGTGCCTGAATGCATGTGCATTCCATTTGTAAACACTTATTTTGAGTATATTCAAATTGTGGATTAACCTCAACCATGGTTTTTCCCCTAATAGGGTTTCCACACAAAAATATTGGTGTTATGTGTGTTTTTGATGTGGTGATGGTTTATGCTTTCATGTTTAATTATCATATCTGAGAATAAGTTTAATAAGTATAATTTTTGTGACAACTGATTCACCCCCCTCTCATTTGTCCGCCCTTGTGTTTCCAACATGGAATTGGCACCACCTTTTAATCCAAGTTGTTGTAGATGTTTATTCTTTGTGAAAAAACGAATTGAGCATATCAAAATTGAATAAGTATTTGGATTGTTTCCAATAAGAAAGTCGACCTGTAGGTGATTATGCTGAGTATTGAGCTACAAAGTTGTCACTTTTTTTTTGTGTTTCATGTGTTGCTTTGCATGGATTTTTATGTCCATTAGCATGCCTAAATTGTAGGCTATGAGGTTACCAAGTTGCTCTATAAATAGCTAAACCAATTCATTTGGAAGGGACGCATTCTTTCACAAGATTTCATATCTTTTGCAATTCCTATTTCTGCATTATTTCCAGCTATACTTTATTTTACATTGAGAGAAAGGGAGTGAGTTTTATTCAATTTCTGAAGAAGTTATTTTTGAGAGGAGTAAGATATCAACTTGAGTGATTGATTTTATTAGTGACATTCTTGAGAAGTTATTTACCAAGCTTGTTGTTGTTGGAGAGGATTGCATTTTTTCCATTTGATTGGATAAGCAATAATAGGCATTGGGATATCTTCTTCTTTGTTATTATTCTTTTGAATGATTGTGTCTTGCATGCTTAGTTGAGATGTCTTTTCCAGTATGTGAATTAGAGAAATTAGAGTGTTTTGAAAAGGAAATGGAAGCTTTTATACTATTTCCATAATGTGTTTTTAAGTACTCCATAGGAGGAGATGGGTTTTTATCATAAGTATTATATACTAGGTATGGTTGAACATGAAAGGAACATTTGGTACACCTAGCTAAGTTAT
Organism: Sequoiadendron giganteum; assembly: GCA_007115665.2. Lineage (NCBI taxonomy): Eukaryota > Viridiplantae > Streptophyta > Pinopsida > Cupressales > Cupressaceae > Sequoiadendron > Sequoiadendron giganteum. The sequence continues at coordinate 955,654,957 of CM021100.1, forward strand.
TGATTTAACTAGGAAAGCTTGTGTTTACTCCTAGGATAGATAATCCAGTATGGGAGGGAGTTTGAGTACTTACTTGTAAGTAGGGTTATTCCAAGTATGTAGGTTATCTCTGGGATGATGGACTATCCATTGAAGGAAATACCTAACTTGTGTACTTACTAGTTAAGTAGGTTTATTCCAAGTAGATTAATATGGTGATTGGTTATCTCTGGGATGATGGACTATCCATTGAAGGAAATACCTAACTTGTGTACTTACTAGTTAAGTAGGTTTATTCCAAGTAGATTAATATGTTTATAGGTTATCTCTGGGATGATGGACTATTCATTGAGGGAAATACCTATGCATAGCTTAAGATAGCCTTAATTCAAATCGGCCCTAAGTAGTGTATGTGATATATGACTTGATTTGAAGTATTGAATGAGAAAAATTTGGCCAAAGTAGTGTGAATGTTTGATACTCCACTCTTTATTGTGTCACTTTCGAGACTACACTGTTAGTTCACCGTGATCCAGTATTACATGCTAGTTCTAGATTGTGGAATTACATGGTACTAGTTATGTAGGACAAAACACTATGCTCAGTTGGTTGTTGTTATCGGCTACTCTACCAATCTATTCGTCGAAGGGAAGGTCCATCTATCAAATAACAGATGTGTGAGGGACCACATTATGAGTCTATGGTTGGCGGAAAAGCACTTGAGTGATGCTTCTCCTCCACAGCAAGCGATAGAAGAACTAAGATTTGAAAGGAAGAATCTTGGACCGTCTTATACCTATTTGTTCTAAAGCTCTTTGAGCTATGTATGTAAATGTATGCTTTATTGCATTGATGTATTTTATGAAATGAAATAGAATTCATGTTGTAATATGTTATGCATGTTAATTGAAAATTATCAATAAAGAAAAGAAAAGAAATTATTGCAATGGCTTGTTACTTAGTTAATTTACTCGAAAGGTGAAAAATTAGAATTTTTTACTTCATTGAAGGGTTAGTATGTTACATGTGGTATCAGAGCTACCAGGTTTAGCTCTGGAACCTATGAGCTCATCATTTTTTTCATCCAATGTTATCTAATGTTGTGAATTCTTGTGCCAGAATGGTGCATCTCAGATTAACGGCTCAAAAGTTAGTAATCAGAAATGAGCACTACCTCAAGACCAAGAAGGAAAGGGAAGCCATCATTAGAACCATAGAGTGAACCAACTACAACAATTTCATCTGGTTGAGTGACATCGAAACCTTTAGTCATGCACTTTCTCAGATCAGTGATGTGAAGAGGAAGATGAAGATGGAGGCTATGTACAACTACCTACCAACCATCTTACTAGAAAATTTTGATTCATTACCACTTTCCAAGGACATGCCTTCAGAATATAGTGTTAGTCTTACATTCATTTTTAGGGATCCTATAGTTCTACCACTAGCTGAAGTAATAGTAATTTCTTTGAGTAACGAGATCGAGGGATATGTACCAAGGATACCACCAGACAAGAAATGGTCTCATGAACAAATGTCTACGAAAAGGGTAGACTACATTGTTAATGAACACCATATTTTTATTGTGTCTCATAACTATGTATCAAATGATAAATTTGAAAGTTATTATCCTTTTTGGTATAGGTACGAACAAATGAGAGATGAACAAAAGGATAGGGAACAACAATTGTCTCAATCTGTAGGTTATACTCCTCTAAGTTGTGTTTGAGAGTGAATCTGAAGGATACTCTCCATTGGACTATCTAAATAGTAATTCCATGTAATCGAAAGGATCTTGAAATCCTCATGAAATGAATAAAATTATTTGTTTATCAAAAGAAGCATGTGCAAGTAGTCTTATGTGGAAATTCTTGTGTGCATATGAATGCCAAATTTTTTAATGTTTTCCATAAAACAATTGATAACATAGTTTAGTCTAGCACGGATAAACATTCAAGTAAAATACCAATCACATAAGGATGGTGAGGACATGAACTAATCCCAGTGGAAGTCAGGAAGTTGGACAAGGAACCACTAGAGTAGAAGCTAGGATTGACCAAATCTCAGCAAGGTTAACTAATCTTGAGAAAGAAAGAGTTAAGGATAGGGTAGAAAAGGAAGTACCCATTAATGATCATGAGGGAGAAAAATCTTCCCATGGGCATAATGAAACCCATAATCATGAGAAGGAAAATCACATATACCATCTATTGAAAGGAATAAGAAGCTTGTGGCTTTTGAACTTTCTAGGGACTTGAAGAAGGTTATTCCACCTAATTTTGATGGCAGTGCTAGAGGTGATGAGGCTGAAGTGTGGCTTGTCCAAATGGAAAATTATTTTGAAATAAAAAACTATGATGAGGTTACTAAATCTGCATGGGGTGTGCATTAGTTAGTAGGGGAAGCCCTTAACTGGTGGATGAACAAGAAGTTGGAACTTAATATCAAATCATGCAAGCTGAAATGGTTGTTTGTGGATATTTTCTGTAAAAGATGGTTACCACAACTATACTATGACCAAAACCTTCCATATTTCCAAGGTTTTATACAAGGTAACATGACAATCAACGAATATTAGGAAAAGTTTACGCAACTTCTACACTATTTCCCCATATATCACAAGGATGGGCACTTCCATATTAGGAAATTTATAATGGGACTTATAGTCAGATTGGAGGGGAAGTGGATATGCATGGTCCAAGAACACTAAATCTTGTATATGAGATAAATTAAGCAGGATCAAAATCTTAGGGCTAATTCCACTCATCAAGAAAAAAGAGAGCAAAAGAAGGATGTGGAAGTTCTTAACAAGATAGTTCCAAAGAAGGTGGAATATGTGCAAAATGTTCCATGGAAAAAGGGAAAAATATTTTTCATTAATGGAAAGGAGACTAGGAGAGAGTGAAAAAGTAATGATTCTAGTATGGGTAATACCAACAAGGTTAGTGAAAATGTCAACAAGTTTGGAGAAACCATAGGGAAAAGAGGGACACCTACGAGATGTTTTATATGCAGAGGGGATCACTATGCTAATGAGTGTCCCAATAAAAATTATGCATCATGACCATATGGTAATTCATTACCCACCCAACAATAAATATTTCATCATAAGATACATGCAGCAGTGGATGATCGTTAGGCAGAGTACCAAGTATCTCTAGTTGAAATGCCAGGTATTTTGTCTGGCTTACCTATTTCTATTCTTATTAATATTGGTACAACTGAGAATTTCATTTCGCCTAGAATAGCTAAATAATTATCTAAGAAGGTGGGACATATGATAATGTCTTAGGATGTAGAGCATGCAAACCAAACAAGAGCAAAGGTGGATCAATGTATATTCGAGGCTAGGATAGAACTACCGAGTTTTTCTACAAAATTAAACCTTTATGTCACACCTCTAGGATAATAGGATGTTATCCTAGGAATGAATTAGTTGTGGAAACATAGGGTAAAGGTAGATTTTGATGCTAATAATGTAGAATTCCTAGATGATTTTGGAAATCAAGTTAAATTTCAAGGAATACCTAGAGAGGTTAGGATTCGACAAATTATGGCAATGCAACTTATAAGAGCTAAGAAGAAAGGGTGTAAACTCTTCACCGTAAAGATTGACGAAATTGGGAAGGATGATGATGATTCAGAGTTCCAAATTTTATAGGAACTAGAGGATGGTGAAATAAATGAAATTAGAAAATTTAATATGGAGAAGTATCCAATATTGAGGAAATTTTTGAATGTGTTTCTAGAGGAGTTACGAGGGTTTCCTTCGAAAATAATATTTGACTTCTCTATAGATATAATTCCAAGGTTAGAACCTATTTCTAAAGTACCCTATAGGATGACAACCACTAAAATTATGGAACTTAAGACACAATTGGATGACTTATTGAGAAAAGGACTGATAAGACCAAGTGTATCACCTTGGGGAGCACTAGTCATCTTTGTTAAAAATAAGGATGGTACCTTGCATTTGTGCATCGATTATTGTATGCTTAAAAAAGCTAAGATTAATAACAAGTATCCATTGCCATGCATTAACAACCTTTTTGATCTAATGAAGGGAGTTGTCGTATTCTCTAAAATAGATCTGAGATCTATGATGAAGGTATCTTTAAAACTTTATTTAGAACCAGATATGGACACTATGAGTTCACCATTTTACCCTTTGGTTTAACAAATGCACCTGCAATATTCATGAACTTGATGAATAGTGTGTTTTGGGATTACCCTGACAAGTTTGTACTAGTTTTTCTAGACGATATTTTGATTTACTCTAGAAATGAGGAAGAATATTGCAAGCATTTAGAAATGGTCCTACAACATCTAAGAGAACATAGGTTGTATGGTAAACTTTCCAAGTGTACATTCTTCCAAAAGAGGATACATTATTTGGGTCATGTGATCTCATCAAATGGAATCACTATGGATCTAGCTAAGATCGAGGCACTAATTGAGTGGCCTATACCTAAGAATTTCTTGGAGGTAAGAAGTTGCATGGGTTTGGCAAGGTATTATAGGAATTTTGTTGCAAAATTTTCTAAGATCAATTTTTTGATTACCTCTTTACAAAAGAAAGGAAAGAGATTTGAATGGACTGAGAAGTGTCAAGAGGCTTTTGACCTACTTAAAGAGAAGTTAACCACCGCACCGATCTTAAAATTACCATATCCTGAAGGTAACTTTATGGTTATCACAGATGCATGTGGATAAGGGTTTGGAGGAGTATTAATGCAAGATGGGAAAGTAATTGCTTATGAATCTGGGAAGCTGAAACCTTATGAGATGAATTATGCATCGCATGATTTAGAATTGGCAGTTGTGGTTCACGCATTGCAAATGTGGAGAATCTATTTGTTAGGAAAATCCTTTGAGATGAAAACTTACCATAATGGGTTAAAGTACCTTTTTACTCAACCTAATCTGAATGCTAGAAAGAGAAGGTGGTTAGAGTTAATAGTTGACTATGCTTTTAATATCAGTTATATTAAAGGGAAGGAAAATCAGGTTGTTGATGGATTAAGTCGAAGATGACACATTGCTTCTATAGTAACAACTCAAACCGATCTTAAGGGGCAAGTACTCCAAAAGTGCAAGGAGGATGAGTATTACTTGCAAGTTAAGTAAGCACTCACTAATAATCCACAAGATTCTAGGTATGAAGGTTTTCATTTTGAACCTAATAGATTACTTAGATATAAGGGTAGAATATATGTACCAGATGTAAAGGAATTAAGAAATTTGGTATGGAAGGCAATACATGAAGCACCATACTGTGGACATCTTGGAGTGACAAAAATGATGGTTGATGTAAAACCATTATACTTTTGGAAAGGAATGAAAGGAGATGCCGCTAGTTTTGTGGCTATGTGTCTTGAGTGTCAAATGGTGAAAGAAAAGCATCATCATCATGTAGGCTTGTTATACCCACACAATATACCAGAAAGGAAGTGGCAAGTCATAAGTATGGACTTTGTGCAAGGATTACCTATGTCAAGGAATAAGCACAATACCATTCTTGTGGTTGTAGATAATCTTACCAAAGTAGCACATTTTATACCCAGGAACCTAACTGATGGAGCACCTGTCATAGCAAGAAAATTTGTTTAGGAAGTGTTTAGATTGCATGGGATTCTTGAAAAGATTATTTCAAATAGGGATGCATGAGTCACTTCTAGGTTTTGGAAAACCTTATTTTCTGCATTAGGGACTCGGTTGAATATTAGCTCAGCATATCATCCAAAAACGGATGGGAAAACTGAAAGGGTAAATCAAGTATTGGAAGACCTACTTAGGATGTATTGCATGGATCAACAATACAAGTGGGAAGATTACTTACCCTTAGTGGAATTTTCTTACAATAATTCTTATCATTCTATGATTAAGATGGCTCCTTTCAAAGCTTTGTATGGCTGAAAGTGTCAAACTCCTATAATTTGGTATAAACTTGAGGATCAAATGAGTCTTGGGCCAGATATGTTGGCTAAAATGGATGAACAAGTTAAGATTGTTAAGAAAAGGTTAGTTGAAGCTAATGATAGACAAAAAAGCTACATTGATGCTAAGAGAGTGCCCTATGATTTTACCACAAGTGACAAAGTATTTTTAAGAGTGAAACCTCACAAAAGCTCCATTAAATTTGGAAATTCTTCTAAGTTATCCCTATGTTATGTTGGACCTTTTGAGATTCTAGAGGAAGTGAATCTAGTAGCTTATCGATTCGCATTGCCACCAGCTCTTTCTAGAATGCATAACATTTTTCATGTGTCCTACCTTAAAAATTATATACAAGGGGATAATCAAGTAATTGATTGGACTTCTTTCAAGTATAGGACCCCAGAGTAGTAACTCTCAAGCCTGTCAAGGTGCTAGGAAAACGTAAGCTACGCTTGCATAATAGAGAGGTCTTACAGTGCAGTCCAATGGGATCAGTACATAAAAGACTTAGCTACTTGGGAAGACTATGTGGAAATTCAGCAAAATTTTCCTCATATTCTTAATTCTTTTGAGAATGTTTGAACAATGTGTTGTTAGTTGTTATGCTTTATTATAATACCTAAGGTCATCATGGATGATGATTCATAAGGGGGGAGTATGTTACACCTCGATAGTGTAGTCACTATTTACTATTACTACATAAGGTAAATATAAATGTAATATGAATTTTGGAGATGAATAAATTGTGCTTGTACCTTATTATCAATATGAAATTTATCTCATTTAATTTTATCTCATTTGATGTTATCTCAGTTGATGTTATTCATGGGGAAATACAGCATATAAGTGAATGGATGGTTATTGAATTATTATTCGAACTTTGGAGATGCTTATATATACTGCATATGTTGCGAGAAATTGACTATCATGTGCATGTGTTAGTGGATGTAGGTATGTGTTCCATTACTCTAGGTGGAGGGGAAGTATCATTCAAGAGAAGATCTTAGTCGGGTAATCGGTAAAGGTAAACTATTTGAGCATATACACACACCACATTAGAATGATTGAGTTGAGTCAATTTGTGGGTAGTTGATAAGTCATCCTTAGTTGATATGTCTACATTTGAGAGTCTTGTTTACTACTGCATGCATTATTGGGTGATGTTTAGCTATTGAGCTTTTGAGATCTTTCTTGTACTATTATGATTATATTGACAAGTGGGATGTATGTGGAGTATGTGAATATATATGCACATACATGTCAATGGGATCTAATGACATGTATATGCACATGGATAGATGTACCACACATAAAAACTTATCAATATGATGGTGATCGTGAATGGCTATATGTGAATTGGATGTGAACATATATATATGTATAGTATATACACGTATCCATATGTATATGTATATCAATACACGTGTACGTTAGTGAATGGACACACTCATATGGATGCATCGATATAGATATACCTACACATACATGTGCATAGAGGTATATACATTTATACATATATATATGTGTACATTCAATATAATGTGTTTATTATATATGTACTAGCTTTCCTATATATATATATATATATATATATATATATATATATATATATATATATCGAATGAATGCTTACATTATTAGTTTACAATATATAAATATATACATATATATGTAATAAATATGTATTAATGGTTATATATATAAAAATACATGAAGGTATTTATATATATGTATATAATATATTATATATATAATAATATATATCTAACATATTATATGTTAATAGAAATCGAATATCTCTTATTTGATAGAAGTCAATTTATAAAGGTTGTTTATAATCGATACAGACTATGATATGGAGGTCAATTATAGTCACTATAGACTATGTTTTATGAGGTCAATAAAATAGCTTATGACTGTTTATGATACCAATTATCACTTAGAATGACATACGATATAAGACATTGTATTGTGTTTGATATTGCTATCGATATTAAGCTTGAACTTGGTCGACGCCTTTGGTAAGATCAACCTTGACTATGTCAAATTTTGTAAATACTTTGGTCGATTCATCCTCTAAACAGATCATTTGATGTTTGATGTTGATAAATGGTAGTTGACTACTTCAATTAGCAGTAAAACCATGCCAAACAAGAAGGTGATAAAATGAAATTGGCACCACCTTTGAATCCAAGTTTCTCTAGATGTTTATTCTTTGTGACAAATTGAATTGAGCATATGTAGATTGAATAAGTCTTTAGATTGTTGTCCATAAGCAAGTCCACCTATAGGTGATTATGTTGAGTATTGAGCTATGAAGTCGCCACCTTTTTGTTGTGTTTCATGTGTTGCTTTGCATGGAGATTTCTATCCATTAGCATGCCTAAATTGTAGGCTATGAGGCTACCAGAGTTGCTCTATAAATAGCTGAACCAATTCATTTGGAAGGGATGCATTATTTCACAAGATTTCATATCTTTTGCAATTCCTATTTCAGCATTATTTCCATTCATACTTTGTTTTACATTGAGAGAGAGAAAGGGGGTGAGTTTTATTTAGTTTGTGAAGAAGTTATTTTTGAGAGGAGTAAGCTATCAACTTGAGTGATTGAGTTTATTAGTAAAATTCTTGAGAATTTATTTACCAAGCTTGTTGTTGTTGGAGAGGACTGCATTGTTGTCATTTGATTGGATAAGCGATAATAGGCATGGGGATCTCTTCGTCTTTGCTATTATGTTTTTGAATGATTGTTTCTTGAATGCTTAGTTGAGATGTCTTTTCTAGTATGTGAATTGGAGAAATTAGAGTGTTTTGAAAAGGAAATGGAAGCTTTTATACTATTTCCACAATGTGTTTTTAAGTACTCCATAGTACGAGATGGGTGTTTATCATAAGTATTATATACTAGGTATGGTTGAACATGAAAGGCACATTTGGTACACCTAGCTAAGTTATTGATTTAACTAGGAAAGCTTGTGTTTACTCCTAGGATAGATAATCTAGTATGGGAGGGAGTTTGAGTACTTACTTGTAAGTAGGGTTATTCCATGTAGGTTATCTTTGGGATGATGGACTATCCATTGAAGGAAATACCTAACTTGTGTACTTACTAGTTAAGTAGGTTTATTACAAGTAGATTAATATGGTGATAGGTTATCTTTGGGATGATGGACTATCCATTGAAGGAAATACCTATTTGTAGCTTAAGATAGCCTTAAGTCAAATCAGCCCTAAGTAGTGTATTTGATAGATGACTTCATTCGAAGTACTGAATGAGAACACTTTGGCCAAATTAGTTTGAATGTTAAAGACTCCACTCTTTATTGTGTCACTACTGAGACTACACTATCAGTTCACCGTGATCCAGTATTACACGCTAGTTCTAGATTGTGGAATTACAAGGTACTAGTTATGTAGAACACAACACTATGTTAATTTGGTTGTCATTATCGATCATTCTACCAATCTCTTTATCGAAGAGAAGGGCCATCTATCGAATGATAGATGTGTGGAGGACCACATTATGAGTCCATGGTTGGTGAAAAAATGCTTGAGTGATGCTTCTCCTCCACAATAGGTGACAAAAGAACCAAGATTTGAAAGGAAGGATCCTAGACCGTCCTACAACTATCTGTTCTAAAGCTCTTTGAGCTATGTATGTAAATGTATGCTTTCTTGCATTGATGTATTTTATGAAATGAAATGGAATTCATGTTGTAATATTTTATGCATTTGATTGAAAATTATCAATAAAAAAAAGAATTTTTTTATTGCAATGGCTTGTTACTTAGTTAATTTACTCGAGAGGTGAAAAATTAGAAATTTTTACTTCATTGAAGGGTTAGTATGTTACATATATTAAGTCTTCAGTAAGCGCTAGACATCATATCTAATGTAAACCAGATAGACTTCCATCTTTGTCTTCTAGAATGCATTTTTTTCCATCAAACATAGGGATCTCCTTCTTCTTCACCACTCCAGATCTACCTCAAGAAGTTAAGATTTTCTCCAAGGAACCTTGCTCTGATACCAATTTTTCAATGAAAAAGACAACTAAGAGGGGGGTGAATCAGTTGTATCTTATCAAAACATCAAAACCCTCATTAACATTTAGATCCACATGCATTTAGTAAACCCTTAATCCGTTATGATGAATTAGAATGAAAATTAAATAATAGAAATTGAGAAAACTTTAACACCATGCACAAGAGAACACCAGATTTATGTAGAAAACCCAAGGAGGGAAAAACCATGGTGAGGATTAGCTCACAATATAAGTAATTGCAAAACTGGTTACAAAGGCTCACTACCAGAAGGGGTTGGTGTAGGAGCACCCGGGTGCATGGGCAATCGACACCATCCAAAAAATAAATAAAAAAATTTGGTTTGATTTCTTCAGTTTTTGTTTTGTTTACCCTCTCGGCAGTGTCGAATCCCCTTAAATTTAAACTTTGATGAACAAAGGGTGAATGTGTGCACAACAGTTTAAAATATGCATCAATAAATAATCATTGGACAACTTAAATGATTAATGTAGAGATACAATTATGAAGTGGTTGGCTGTATTCTAGTTTGAATGTGGATTAAATGATTTTCTTGTTTATCTTCGAGACAATAATAGCAGAGGATATGCCGACTACATTGGAAAGACCCATAGCATTCCAATACAAGTTCTCTTAATAACATTTTTTTCCTTTTCATATCAAAAGTTAATGAATCGATCCAATATGAGGCGCGAGATATGTGAGAAATCTTCATCTAAATGTAAAGAAGTGGAAGAGAAATCATGCCAGGGATGGATGTGCAATAAATGAGATAAGGGGCACATCAGATAGAGGAAATGGGCAGTAAGAAAAGGGGCAGCAGAAATTGTATGAGGTGCCAACTAGAGAAGGTGATAGAGGACAAGAAGGGAACCCGAATTCTAGGCAAGCAATTTAGAATCAATTACTGAGAGAACAAGGCATGGAATAGGTGTAACCAAAAGAAAATAAAATTGTTTTGCTTGTGGGTTGATTAGAGGAAAGAGTTTGTGCAACAAGTGAGAGGAGGTATGTGCTAGAATTGGAAGAGAGGTTGCGTCGTGGTGAAGAGGGGTAGGTTGGGCGGGTGTATGCCTGAGAGTGGCCATTGAGTGCCAATTTTTTGTAATATTGTATGCATATCTTATTTTTTATAATAAATCAATTTTAATCTTATCGTTGCAATCTTTTATTGAGTTGAATTTTCAATTTGGGGAAAATTATTTGTTTAATCTGTGTTTGGGTGTTGTTGAGTGGAGAGAGTTGTTGTCTCTGCATCAAGGGCACATTGCCCTAAAAGTCTCACAACCAAGGCTCACTACCGAAATAGAAAAATAAGATAGAGAATAAATGTTACAAAGAGAACATGATCTCAATGCAACAGAGATTCCACCACAATAGCTCCAACACCTTCATAGTCTATTTGAATGATTGCAGACACCTTCTACTCACTACATCTGATAGCTCCCCACACTTGAAATCTCACACTACTCTACTCAATTTAGCACCTTACAACTCTACAATTCACATCACGTACTTCTCACTTTCATCTATCTTGACCTCCTTCAACAATTGAGATCATACTTATATCGTCCTCAACCTTGAAACCCTTTCAAAGGTTGGTTATGCACCTCAAACATGCAAATTCAAATTAGGTTAGTTCCAAAACACTTTCATGTCAAATAGAAGTGAATGCAGAACACATCAAAACTTAATTGGGACCCAAATAAATAACACCACTCAACCACACGCTACCACAAATAATATTTATCATTTGCATGTAGTGTGAACACCAAGTTAATCGGCATCCATGTAAACACTATAAAACTTTTAAGTACAGGCTTCCTCAAAATCAAAGATGACTTGAAAACCACACACCACAAATGAACATGATCTAGAGTATTCCTCAAACATCTTGAAATCCAACAAACTCCATCACACCAATTTCCACTTGAAGAATGTATAAACCCAGTACACTCAGATTACTTTACCATACACTGTTACTTGAAAAACTATCTTTTGAAGCACCAAACCTCAAATCCTCTTTACTGAGGTAAACTATCAACACCATCAACACTCCTTAAGAATCACAAGACCTTAAGAATAACTACAGAGAAACAAGGAGAAAACAAATTTCTCCCAAACACCTCTTTAATGCATAGTCACACACTGGTGAACACAACTTCTACTATATGATGATCTAGCATACCATATCATGAATATAAAATCTTTGAACACCTCTCACCAACATATCTAAATCGCATAGGCAAATATTTAGCCTAGAAGAAATATGAATCAAAACTAGAACATCTCTCTATAAACTAGAACAACACTGCAACACATTGTATTTGTATACACATAAAAATGCTCTGGAGCACAAATTAATTAAATACTAGTTATTTAATTAATGAATCTTAATTCCTCTACTTATATAAATAAATTGATAAATTTATTTGTATAGTTAACTCCTTTAATTCTTCTACTCAAAAATCATCTTCCCTCTTGAATTAATTAAATACACAAATTTAAATCATTTGTTATTTGATTATTCCCCTTCCTCATTAAATTTGAATTTTTAATTCAAATTTGTCACATTTCTCCATATTTTCCTAACTTCCTCCAAATCACCCTCCACATCATCGCATGTCGCATGATTTCATTTATTTCTAATTTTCAAATTAGAAATATTCATCTAACCTCCTAACCTCCTTAGAGACACATGGATCCTCTTTCTAATTGATGCTCTTTGACACTTGGATGATTTGTCCTTCCAAATGGAGTAGCCTCCATGAATTCCTCCAACCTCTTTGTGATCCATCGTTGATCTCTCAGGATCACAATCTCGATCGTCCAGCTTTGCCACCTCACTCAAGGCTTGGAAAAATCTATAAATAGGAGATCATTCTACAAATTTTCAACAAGGATTTGATCATAAACTTATGTTGCAGGAATTATCTTAGCAATTGAGAGAAAATAGGAGCATTTTTAGAGTTGCATATCATTTAGTATTGTTATCATGGCAATTTTACTTTGTAGCATTTTAGTGTTGCATTAGTTTTCATCATAGAATTACATTTAGGTTTGCATTAAATCAATAGCAATCATCTTAGCATCATTTACATAGCAGCAATCTCATATTTCATTTAGCTTTTATATCAAAAATAGCAAAAATATGTCAATGTAGGCATGTATCTTTGCATTTCACAAATCTTCTCCTCTCTTAGGTTGTCATCTTTTGAATTCATGTGCACCATACAAATATAAGAGCATGAATTTGAAGGTCCTTAAGATTAGAGAGAAATGAAATGATTTGAGAGGACAGTCATAGCAATTTAATTTGTTATTTCAATTCCTTTTATGTAAGATTTTTCATTGATGTGTGTTGGATTTACTTCACTAATTCCTCCATATAGATTACCACACATAAATTGGTGCCCACTGTGGGGCCCTAGCACCTTTCATTAACATTTTCTGGAAAAGTGTGTTTTACAAGTTCGGACGTGAAATCTTTTAGCGCGATCATGAGTTCTTTCTACGCGTACGAAAACTTCTATGGCGCATACGAGCACTGTTCTGGTGCATGTGGGAAAACTCTCAGTGCATTCATACCATATTTTAGCACATACAGGGAGTATTTTGGTGCATTTATAATTTCTTTTAGCACATCTATGGATTGCTCTAGCGCATTCATAGTTTTCTATAATGCATAGGTGTAGTCTTTTAGTGCATTGATTCTCTATTATGGCACATCTGTCTCATTTCATAAAATTTCATAATTCCTAGAATTAATCATCATTTCTCTATTGTGCGGGTATTTCAAACGATGTCAGAGACCTTGCTGAAACTGGCGAAACATTGTCAAAGACTCGAAAATTTGAAACTACAAACAATTGATTGTCATTTCTTTTGATTAAGTTAGGAACATAGCTTAATTAGGGGAAAATGAACACCATGCTTGTTGTGTTTGGACAGTGATAGGCATGTATTATCTCCCCTTAATTGGGTGATCCGAAAGCCAGACCCACATTTTGTCATTTTATTACAATTTAATCCTTAGAGGTCCTACCTTGGTGGGACAAGAGGCAATCACCCCAAGGAAACAACCCAACCGAGAACACGCTAAAGCCAAATGACTTCCACCCAGGATATAAGTGTGGGTACTTGAGGAAAGTTCAAGTATCACGAGGATTGTTCTGACAATAAGGGCAGCAATGGTCTCTTGTTGTATCGATGATCCCCCATGAACGGAATGCCTTTACTAAAACCCTTGGTATAGTATGCCAAAATCCCTTTTCTATTTGTTGGTGCAAGAGTTATAACCTTTGAAGCCATCCCACATTCTTGTGGATTTTGGTATAAATGAGAAGTCTGTCATGGGAGATTCATGAGGACTGAGGCTTGGTTGACTCGAGAAGTGAGTGCAATGCAAGGGCGAGCCAATCTGGTCAAGCCTTTATTCATTCACCAAAAGTAAGCACAGCTGGACTAAAAATCCAAGTGGGAATCTAGTAAATCCTTCACGGTCCTAGGGATTGTACTTGCTTGATGGGTTTCACATGCATGTTTTGAAATAAATTTTGAACAAAGATCACATAATGGGATATACAACCATTGATTCAGAAGAACATCTGAACAAAACAATGAAATTCTCTCCCAGAAAACAAAAAAACTCATCAAACTATCAAAAACAGAGAAAACATTTCCTGATCAATGCATCCATTGATTGTTTTGGCACATGTCTTAAATATTCCATCGCATCCATTTAATACTCTAGCTCATTTCTCCTCTGTTCTAGCACATTTATGCTATTTTGTAGCACATACCTTCCATATTCTGGCACATTTATTGCATGTTCTAGTGCATACATCCATTTTTTTAGTGCATCTGTGCCATTTTGTAGCACATACCAGCCATCATTTAGTGCATCCAATTCATTCCTTGGAACGTCTATCTTTTAACGCATCCATGCACTGTTTTGGTGCATTCATAAAATTTTCAAACCAGAGAATTAAATTCCCTGTCTGACTGAATTTTAAACTCATAGTTCAAGATCCTCTTCAAAACAAAACCATTCTCCAGTCATACCAGAGTCTCAAACTTGTTGAAACTAGTATTTTCAAGTGAAAATCTTTAACCTAAACTTTGATCAAATATCTAAAAGTGCCTCACCATCACATCTATCTTTGGTTAGCAACTAAGTTTCACCATCAAGATTCATCATCCTTTATCAGGATTCATCATTCTCCATCCTGAAACAAACGTTGTGTAATCATATTTGTTTCGTCCCTTTGGCACTCCCCAATAATGATCAAAGATTAGTACATTCCTAGCACTTGTATGCTCGTTCAAAAAAGATCACAAAGAAAAAAACTCAAGGAGAAAGAACTTGAAACCCAAAACAACATGGCTAAAAGAGAAGAGAATCCCTTTTTCAGAACTCATAGAGAGGAGGTAGAAGAAATAACGGATGAAGCCATAGAACAAGCACAACAAGATCCCAATTTTCATAAGTTCATGGAGAGAATCTTTGAAAAGGAGGGTGAAAAATACCTTTTGATGCTAGCAAACAAGGGGTTCAAACTACCCGAAGATTTTGATACCACAAAATTAAAAAGAACTCCTAAGAAGACAAAAACAAAAACAATAAATGAAGCAAGAACCAATGACCCCATAGATGCTTTAACACAACAGATACAGACCCTTCAACAACAGATGCAAAACATGCAAATCGGAGACACAAAAAGATACTCAATACAAGACATATGTATAAACCCTTTTGACCAAAGTGTAAACATGATCCCATTTCCCAAGCATTGTGAATTCCCTAAATACGATAAATACAATGGTAAAACAGACCCTATAGATCGCATTAGGGAATTTCGAATGATGAGCCTAGAATTTGCACATGAGGAAACTTACTTGATGAGATTATTCCCACGAAGCTTGTGAGAACAATGTATGCAATGGTTTTCGTAATTACCCCTAGGAATCAAATCCTTTGGAGAATTGGTTAACAAATTTATAACCCAATACTCTTATAATATTCAACATGAGATCACAATGAAGGACTTTTGCAATGTGAAACAGAAAAAGGGAGAATCATTTCTTGTATTCTTACAAAGGTGGAGGAGATTATTTGCAAGGTATCCTCATGTTATACCAGAAAATGAGAAGATGGAGGTGTTCATTGACAATTTAAATGATGATATGAGCTATAGGATTGAATTACAATGTTCACCAACCTTTGAGAAACTAATTGAAAATGGAATTAAAATCAAAGAAGCTTTGTTCAAGAGAGGAATCTTAAAAATTCATAATGAAAACAATTTAGCTAACTCCTCCAATAACTATAATAACAATGATAAACCAAAGTTTTGGAAAAAATACAAGAATGCTAATAATGATACTTCAACTGAAATGCATAATTCCAAACCGATCTTTAATTTGTCAGGAAGCACCTCCAATACCAACCAAAGCAACAACCAAAATACCAACCAAGGAAATAGTCAAAACAATCAAAACAATACAACATCCAGAACACTACCATACCAAACATCGAACAACCGCAGGAAGTTCATCCCCTTAGGTCAATCATACGAATCCGCATTGAGAGAACTTCTTGCAGAAAATCTTATCACTCTACCTGAAACTCGAGGCTTTGAACCAAAAGTGAAATCGTCCTGGTGGAATGAGGCCCACTATTGTGAATTTCATCAATGTAAAAGTCACCTAACCAATAGTTGTATGCAATTGAAACACAAGATACAAGACTTGATAGATCATAAGATCATACAAATAGAAGGACCCCAAACTAACACTGACCATGGTGTGTTCAAGAATCCATTACCAAATTATGACAAAGGGCAGTCCTCTATAGCGAACGATAAAGGAAATAATGTAAATTATGTTCACGACACTATCATTCTCCATATTTCGGTTGTGGAAGATCAAATGTCGGTGTAATTAAATATGTTGTACCTTGTCCTAGGTCATAATTAGACCTTAGTTAATTTTACTTAGGGACTGCATAGGAGGTAGTTGGAGCTTTTCCACCTTTGGTGAACTTATCATGTTATCACTTTATCACTTCCACCTTTCATGGACATATCATGTGATTACCTCTCCAACTTTTGTGGGTGATCCACTATTTGTGGTGGTTATCACATTATCATTTTTTCACTTTAGGTGGAGTGATAGATTTTCATAGTTGTCTCATGTCATAAGATTACGACACTTGTCATAATTTTATGCACTCCTATGTACTCACCTTGGCTATATAACTAAGGGGTCTCTCATTATAAAATCAATCATCTCATATCAAAATCATATTGATGAGAATACAGTTTATTCTTGTCACATTATTTTCTCTCTTCTTGTGCTTTCCATTTGGTCCATAGATCTCGGAAGCCATAACCAATTATAACATGGTATCAGAGCATGTTTGATTCTAACATGGTATCAGAGCAGGTTGGGTGTCATTGGAGAGTCTTTTTTTGAAGAGAGATACCAGATTTGGGGAGGTTCCATTTTTGGTTTTTTATTGCAAGTTCATATCAAAGCTTGTTGGTGCAAATCTAAGCTTACCATTACATCCAGGAGACTCGAGAAAGTCAGATTTGGCTTTTGTTTCACTCAATTTGATCACCATTTGCATTTTTTGCAAACAAGGGTTTGTTGCAAGTGGTTTTTATTGGAGTTGTCATTATTTCTGCTTCAAAAATTCAGCTTTCACTCATTTGCAGGAAAAACAATTTCTAGGTTTTGTAACCAACGTTGAAATCTAAACTAGGTGTCTTTTAGATTTTACATATCTTGCACAGATCTGGAGAAAATAGTAGTCCAAAAAGCGTCACGCATCATTTTTCTCTTGGTTGAAGCTTAAAAAAAATCATTTTCTCATCTTCTGCTTGCTAGATCAAAAAATGAATTCTAGGTTTTGTTTTTAGCATCAAAATATTTCTGGGTTTCTATTTTTATCTACAAACAGTGAGTAGATTTCCCAGAAATCAAATCAGAAATAAACTTTTTTGTTAGAAAATTTGTTTTCTGCAAGCTAAATTTAGTTTTTTGAAAAATTCATAACTTTTGGCCACGGTGTCCGTTTTTGGCAAACGAGATATCGACGGAAAGCTATTTTTGAGCACTTCATAGTGGTGTAGACTACTTTTTCAGATTTTGTCATCTACATAAATTTGAGGTTATTTTTCACCATGGAGGCAGATGTGAACATTGGTTTGTGCATGCACTCCTTTTTGTTTTCATGCAGTTGGTTTGCATTTTGTCTTTAATTTATGCATGTTTTGCATGTTCTCCTTTTACAATCATGGGGTATTGTAATAAATGAACTTACATAAAGTTCCATCGAGGGGGCTTCTTACATAATAATCTGATTAGAGTGTAGTTGCACTTTGATCTCATCTTTGTATTGATGACAACTCGCATGAGTTGTATTTGGATTCTATTGTTTCTTTTGGCCATATCTTGTTCATAGCTTCGCACATTTTCGTTTGCATCGGTTCATATCTCAAATTGAGAGCCTATGGTTAATGATCCATAATTGCATCAGATTCACATCAGGTCACATCTCAATTTGAGGACCATTTATTTTATGGTTAATGTTTGAGAATCTTCACGGTACTTGCTTCTATGGATCAGTTTTAGTCACAGTTTGTCATCGGCATCGAGATATAGATAGCTTCCAGATTCTTTCATCATATCATTCCCTTTTATGGGGGACATCATTTTTTCATCTACTGTTGCTTCATAGATTCCAAGGTTGTGCTAGTTTGCGAGTTTTCCAGTGTTCCTTGGCATCGGGTTTGTTGTTGCTTTATCATGATTCCACCTTGAGTCAATCAGTGACTCGCATATGGTTTCAGTAGCAAACAAAAGTATCTTTCCTTGCTTGTCAGATTGAGGATTCCAGTGTTACTCCACAGTGTACTTCTAGTGCTTCTCTTGCAACAGGTTATCTCATTAAGGGGGGGCTACCTTGCCTCTCTTTTACTTCTCTCTTATGGGGGGTCTTTTTCCTCACATGGGGTTTTGTCCTTCTCATGCATCATTGAGAGCATTTATTTTTTGCATTTCATCTCTCTTTTGGGGAGGATTTT